>JANHGB010044908.1:17195-48852 GCA_026283785.1 Coracopsis vasa
GGGAGATCTGCACACATCCCTTGAGCATGTGGAGTTCCTCTGATGAGGACTGTGGTTTGTGTATAGTGACTGGTGGAATCTTCTTGAACATTTTCCTTGGGTACCCAGAGATGCTCCAGTAAGAAGAGCTGAACCCAGGCTTTGCTGAGAGCTGTCTGTTCACCAGAGCTGTCTGTTCACCAGAGATGCTTTTGCTTGCTTTATACTAATATTTTTTTTAGTTTTTCTAGGTCTGACTTCTCAAAAACTACAGAAAATTTCTTGAAGTTTAGGAAAGGTTTTGCTTATACTCAGAGATGCTTACATGGTACATCATGTGTACTGACTTCATGTTTATCCTTCCTGGACAAAAAGCCACTCCAAAACTCTCTTCATTTGCCTGAGAGGATTGTTGGAAAAGATAATCATGAGTAGGTTAGAGCAGCTGTGTGGGACTTAAAAGGCCTCAGCACAGACCCAAGGATTCAGACCTCCATTTCTCATCTGCAAAGACTCTGCTCTGACTGGTGGAGGATATGGGTTGTGCTCTTTCTCACTCTCGACTTCCAAGAACGCAAGGTTCCCAAGACCAGAGGAGAGGGAAAGGATGTGACTTGAGCACAGAATGGCAGCAGGCTGGAGTCCTGCGCTGGTCTTTGCTGTGGGCTTTTACCATCTGCCCTCATCACTGGGCAGAGCATGTAAATGTTGGTGGCATGAATATGCCAGAATACTGGAGGGCCGAACCCAGGAGGATCACATGCTGTCACACCTCCTTTTGGGACCGATTAATCAAAGCACAGCACTGCACTGACAGAGATGTATTGTTAGAGCTCCTCCACCAACTCTGCAGCCTGTGCATTGTGTTACGTAGGTGGGGTGTGCTCTTCTGCCTTTTCTTCGTGCCCAGCTTGGCTTCATGAATTGCAGAGGGGGTGAGAAAGCTCAGGCAGGGCAGTGGTCAGCACTGCTGTGCCCATTCCTTTTGCGTAACTGGGCTGGAGATTTCGGGAGCCCCGTGTGGAACCTGCCCTTCTCTGCTCAGTTTAGTAACACAAAAGCCTTGGAAGAGCCTGCTGCTATTCACAAGCCAGACGCTATTTCAGCATTTATAGCCTGTTTCGCTTCTGCCAAAACCAGGGAGTGAAAACAGTTCCTTCAATAATGACAAAATTTTTGCAACTCCCTTCATTTCAGATGAATTCTGCAACTCTTGTGGTGTTTTTAGTCTCTGAAATTTCTGAAACTTTATAAAGCAGCAGTAACTTTATAGAGCAGCAGTACTTTCAATAACTTTTAAGCTGGCAAAAATGTATCTAGCAATAGAAAACTTCCCACTTGATGTTCTGAGAAGAGAATCTGTCTCAGTAAGCTATTGATTTTTGAGATATTTCACGTATTTTAAGATATTTCACATATCAACAATTTAAAATCCTTCTGTAATGAAGAGGAAGTGATCCTGTGTCTGTTACAACATAGCAAAGCCCAACTGAAAACACTATGTAAATGTAAAGTCACTAATTGGTTGTTAGCATAACTATTTTGTACATACCATAATAATGACATTTTAATTCTTTCTAACCTCACCCTCTTCCTGCTGGAAGAGGGATTAGACCAGCTTGCACAGAGGAAGACGACCTTGTCAAATATGATGTGCTTTGTAACAGTCTTCATCATCGCGTGAAATAGAAGAACATTTCACATGAGACTCTGCTATTGAGGTGGGGACAGTAGTACCAGGGGAATGTTAATTGCACTGAGAAGGCAGGATGATGGTTCAGACTCAGCTTTCCCTCTACTGCTTCTGGATCAGAGTTGGTTTATTTGTTATCAAGACAGTGGTTCAAAGAACATAAGCCATGGGGAAGAAGAGTCAGAGATTAGAAGAACAGCACGTAACAAATAGTACACAATTAAGCTGTATCCAGTTATAGCTGTGGACTGTGAACTTGTCTCCAGAGGAGTATACGAATTACTAAATAACTGTGGAAAAAAACAAGTTGGGGATTTCTGTTGTGGGTCCTTCCTTCATCACTGCTTGTTGGTCAGACAACGCTCTTCATATGTCTCTGTTGTACCACTAGTGATGGAGCTGTCCCATGTCCTTCACAGCACTGCCATTTGCTGCTGGTGCTTAAGGTAAAGATTAAAGATCTCCAGTGTCTTTGATGATGAAAATAGACAGCGTTTTCAGATTCCCAGTGTCTTATTCTTAATGTCAACATTGGTTTACTTGGGACAAAGTTAAAATACTAGCTTTCTGCAGGAGTTGGGAGTCTGGCAAGGATAGAAGTTGCCTGCCTGGCAGAGAAAACTCCCAGTGTCTGGCTCTGTCAGCATGGTGGGTGAGATCCAGTTTGATGGTGTGTGGCTGGGATTTAGTGCGTTTAGTACCAATTAAACAACATACTTGAACTCTGGTAATGTTCAAAGGATTGTAAGGAGATTTGCCATAATTAACGTAGACGTAGAAGAGTTATTTCTGTCTTGTTAAGTACTGGTGTTTCCCCATGTAGACATGACAGCATGCATGTATGCTTTTTGGCATTTCTAGTTTTTAACTTGGTCTCCTTAGATTTAGCACTGAAGTGGTTTAGTGTCTTGAAACAGTGTTTTGCAGTCTCTAGCTATGCTCTGAAGGAAATTTTTGGTCACTTTGTCACAGAGGGGGGATTTTGCAGCATACCTGTAGGCCTACAAAGGAATGCTATTACGTAAAACAGCTACGAGGAGACTCCCTAATCCACCTCCAATCCCTGCATTAAGGGAAACATCCGCTTTACTGCACATGCAGTACTGAATTAGAAATCCAACCTGCTGTCATGTCTTCCCAACCTCATGTATTGTCTTTCTTTCCTAAATACTACGCAGGTTCTGTTCTGTCTCACCTAAACTAAATACTTTGGTATTTAGAAGCTTTTTATCAAAACATTTCTTGCAAGCTTGTGTGTTCTGAGGAGCAAACTGAAATGTTTCAGTTGCTCTAGTGGCTGATGCCATATCGTTGTGCAAAGGAATGCTTGGTAGCTTGTCTTTTAGCAATTATGTGATAGCAGCTAAACTTCTTGAAATGTTAAATCTTTAGATGGTTAAATCCTTAGAGTTCAGGTGTGACAGTTATGTTACACCTAATAGAGGAGAAAATGCTGTAGAAAAACTGAAACGAATACATTTTTTTGGTAAGCTGTGGGATGCATTGCTGAGGATGGTGTTTCCTATGAGGTCAATTCTCCTAGGGTTTACAGTGCAATAATAGGCAGATTAATGTAGTTGAAACACTATTGTTGCTTTATGTCACTGACTTCTAAAGTTCATTTTAAGAAGTGCAATATCATCCAGGTATTTTCCTGCTTCTCTACACAAGTTGACTTTGCTAAAGAGATCTTGGAGCATTTTTTTCAAGGTCACAACTGCTGTCATGACCTAAAGGGTTACCAGCCTGCAGGTATATAGAGATTGTGACACTGGGTTAGTAGGATTCTGTAATACACAAGGACACGGAGGGGTTTTTACTCTAAATTTTTCAACTTTATTACAGGTTGCTGCAAATGCCACAAAAATCACCACTAACAATTATATCTGTGGTGGATAAAGTGAATATATATGAGTGGAAAATAAAAATATATGTCTATGCTTAAAGCTGCTACAAATTATTGGCAGCTATCAATAGTATGTCAGCAACCAAGCAGGTATGGTATTACAGGTTGCTACAAGCTTATCTTTAGTGAAGCAAATTTACCAATAATATAGCAGCAGATGTAATTATGATAAATTACTTATACGCACATATGCATATGTTTACAATTAGATCACTATCAAGCTTACTGGACATACCTCAGAATGGGACAAACTGTCCCAGAAGTGGGAGGACAAACCAAACCCTCCCCAGTGAGGGTCCAGGATCTCTTAGGAAGTTTGTGCAGAGTTCAGCCTTCTTAGGAAAGGAGAAGTACGTGCATCACGGGAAATTCCCTGAGAAAGAAGCTTCATTTTGGATAGAAATTAAGTCATTTTTATATCATTGGGGATTAAGGAGCTGTAGGACATCACCACTTCAGCAGCCAGTAGATGCTGTTAACTGTTTTCTGTTCTTTCAAGCCAATTTTTATTTTTCCAGACTGTTTTCCTGTTGTTGCAGATAGAACAGCCAGTGGCAGTCACCAGTTCTTATTTTGAGTATGTTTTCTCCTTTTTTCCAGACTATTTTTCATCTTTTCAGTTGATAAGTTGCTGTTACAGTTCCTTGGGTTTGTGCTTATCAGTGGTATCTCAGCATGTCTCCGGTTTCTAGGTATCCAGCTGTGTGATGCACATCTCAAGGATGCTTCTGGTCCCCAGACCTAATTGCCAGGCTGGCAGGGATTTTCTCTGTCAGTATTTCAGCAGACATTTTCTTCTGTTAGGAGTTTTCCCCTTCTAACCAGATCCCCTTTATGTCTGCTCACACCAGCTGCATGTCCAGTTAAGACGTGTACTGAGCTTCGCAATATTTTACTGTTTCTTGCCCAGCAGGAGATAGGGAGCTGTGATTGATACGCCTGGGAGGGAAATTATGGAAATCTTGGAGCTAAAGCTTGACCTTTTATCTTTTACCCTTTTGTGTGTGTGTGGAGGGGGGAGGATGTTTGAATTTGGACTGTCTTAAGATGAAATCCAAGAGCGCTGTGTTCTCGTCAAGGAAGATACTCATCTTTAATGCTCAGCAGATAAATACCATAGTGAAATTTCTTATGGGTTCTTCTCAGGGGTCCATGACCTCTGCTCTTTGTGGCCAACTTCACTTGTTCTGCAGAAGGACCCCTCAGGGCTGGAGAAATATCCTCTGGAAGTTCAGTTCAGCTTGGTGAAATTGTAGATTATTTCAGGGGAAAGAGCAAGGAAGCAGCAAAGAACTCCCACCCCTCCATGGTTTCTGTTGCTTGGCAAACTTCAGAGTATTTAAACAAACCCTGAGGTTTTACAGTGCCAGACCACACTGTTGCAAGAGTGGCAACAAATACCGCCTGAAAGAGTTGGAGGGGCCAGAGCAGTTGTAGTGGGGTGGATTTGAATGCCGTCATGTATGTGAGAGCTAGGAAATGCTATGAAACGTGAAGCTGTAACAGTCCTTAATGATGGGATGCTGTGGTTTTTGTTTTGATTTATAGGAATTCTGCCTCGTTCGTTGTGTACCCTTTAACTCTGCCTCTTTCCATAAAGAATCTCTGGGCTGCTTGTCCTAGTGGATAAGTTTCTGGGGGTTTTATTTTGGTTTTAGTAGAACAAGATGTAACGCAATCAGAGCAACTGGAATTAAGGAAGCTGGAAGATCTGAGTAAACTTTCAGGGGCATTGAGGTTAATTTATACTACTTGTGGTTTTCTTATGTACACACAATGCATAGTCACTTCCTGATAAAAGTAAAAAGAGTGCTTAATGGAGAATTTTTTCCTTTAATGGTCTTGAGAAGATAACATCTCTTCAAGTTATGGAACTTTCTGTGGCATCTTCTTATTGCACAAGCACCAGTGCATTGGAGGTGCAACAGATGTTTCCACTCAGCTGTGTGCATGCTCTTGTTCTGGAACAAGGCGAACCCTTGAAAGTAGGGTAAGCTACTTATAAAAGTAGTTTTCTTGTTGGATTAAAAATTCCTTGGGGACATGTAATTAGGAACAGCTCCGTATGCCCTTATGTTCCTATCTTTGCATTTATTTACAGGAGAGACAAACCTGCTGCAACAGTGAAAGTTCCCTACCCTGCCTTTGGGAATAAATTTTAGGTTCAGTTGTGGGAGGATAACTTGGGTTTCTGAGCTTCAACTCTTGTTTCTGGAGTTACTAACAAAGCAGTGGGGAGATGACAGTGCTACTTTCTGTCTGATGGAGTTCAGCCTGTACCCTCATGGTGGAAACTGTGATGTTGTCCTTTCACTTCATGTATCTTTTCCCCGTCTCTCCTAATTCTGTACTTTAAACCTCTTAGTGCTGCAGGAATACAGACGATCTACAACTCCTAACTTGTGCAGTGGATAAAATGATCAGAGGTACTGCACAAGGGCTTCCTGCGGAGCAGGGAGAGTTTATCTGCTCCTCTAGGGCTTCAGACCTTCTCGCAATGCATATGATTGAAGCCAGAGAGGCTCAGACATCAAAATCAACTGATTATCAAAGATTTACAAGGCAGTATGTGAAAAGAAACAGAAGAGGTTGCTGGAGGGTATAACCTAATACGCAAACCTTGTAAAACAGTGTAAAACCTAAACCCCTGTGTCTGTGGTGATACTGGAATTAGCAAGTATTTTCTGTTCTGGTTTGCTGTGAGCTTGAAATACACTTGCTGTTCTAGTATTTAGTGTTGAGATTGAGCTTAAAAACCAGCCCAGAGACCAAAATATAGAGCAATGGTTTTGTTTAAAGAAAAAAGAGAGTTGCAATCTTTTTGTCTTGTCTCTTGTATGCCTATCTGGGGAAAGTAATCAGTGATGGTGACCCCGTTCTAGCTCTAGAGTAAAATAACATGAACAAGTATACTGTGAGTGACAAAAAAGCAAGGCTAATTAGCCACAAAAAAGCCTTATACATAGTTAAGACTAACTTCTTATGAAAAAAATTGTGAGAGCATGCATGTGTATGTATGTGTATATGTGTGTATGTATGTATATTACATACTTACATAAAAATACAGAGGTGCTAGAAATTGGTGGGTAGAGGGTTATATGGCATCTTATAACTTTATGTGAATATATGGTTTGTTCTTTTCCTACCCATAGACACTGGGAAGAAAAGAGATACTCTTTTTTTTTTTTTCTTGTTATGACCCCAGGATTTAGCAGTAGCCAGTGTTCCTGCCAGTTGTTTCTTTGGGGAATGAAGGGTATGTCACACTGTGTTTAAATAAAAGGTAGCTTTTACTCAAGGGCTTATTTTTGATACATTGGTATTGAAAGGCAGACTTCAAAGTTGTTTTTCTCTTTGCTTAACAGTTGTAACTAAACATTTTGTACATGATACAGCTGTGGTTTTTATGAAGTCCTTTTTAGCCCTGGAATACTTGCTTTTTTTTTTCTGGTGAACATATTTGGTATAGCACAGATAAAAAACCTCACCTAAGCTGTCACAATTAGATTTTAATTTTCTTACAGAAATACTTCAGGGTAACTAAATCTTTTTCTTCCCCTTTAATTAACAGAGGAGGAGCTCAGGAAGCTGAGAGAAGAAACAAACGCTGAAATGTTAAGGCAGGAGCTAGAAAAGGAACGGCAAAGGAGATTAGAACTAGAACAAAAAGTCAATGAAGTACTTAAAGCAAGGTAAGAGAAATGTATGAAGCAAGGTAAGAGAAATATCTTCACTGTACAGCTGAAAGGCTCTTGAGATATCTGACTGTCTCTGAGGGGTTCTGATGAAAGCGTCTGTTTCCAGTCTAGGCTCTCTTAAAAATAAAGTAGCTCACACATGGAGAATCTGTCCATGTTTTTCTGTAGGAGTACATCTTGCACATCCACGTACCCGAGTTACTTCACCATGCATACTGCCATAAATACAGAAGTGTCCTGTCACTCTTGTAGTGGGGATATTCTTCATCTCACCTTTTCTAATGCCTTCTGTTTGGGATCTCACCTACCTGGAGCTATGAGCATGCTCTGTGTACTATTGAATGCCATTGCTTATGCTTTTCCTTTTCAAACCTGTGTCATCTCCAGACTACCCAGGCCTTGTTAGTCCTGTTCTAGTAGCAGCAAAGACATCCCAGTACCACTGCCCAACCCTAGAAGTGTGAGAGTGACTGAGTTTGAGCCTTCCTTGCAAATGCAATGACAAATGGAAACATGCCTCCCCAAACCCCAAAGGGCCTTTCAGCCTTGAGGACACCCACCTTGATGATGCAGAGCTTAACATTTGAAGTTGTCTCTCCTTAGTCTGCCTAATTTCATGGGCTTTAGATCTTAAGGCCATAGCAGCTGCTTGACAGCCTTGTTGGTCTTACGTCACTTGCATACATAGCTGCCTGTGTTATCTTCTTCAGCAGTAGCTTGAGATTAGTTGGCTGAGCAGTAGGATCTGTGGTTCAGCATCAACTGCTGTCATCAGGAGATAGTGCAGGCTGAGTTGGTAATCGCGTGTGATAAGCACTGCCAGTTACTCAGACGTGACAAGCAAGAGGAAACAGGCAAAACTTTCTGCTTGGATATGAGGTATCCCAGTGCCATACAAACTCTTCCCAGCCTGCTGCTTCCTTCTGTACTCATCCTCAATTAAAATGCCTTTCTGATCAGGCCAGCAGTCTGTGTTCACTGGTATTCTGTACCAGTTGAAATAGGAGCTATTCATAGGAAACGTGAGCCTAGTTGCATTCTGTGTTCTATTTACCTCCTACTCCTATAGAATCATAGAATCGTTTAGGTTGGAAAAGACCATTATGAACATCGATTCCAACCATTAACCAAAACTGCCAAGTCCCTCACTAAACCATGTCCCTAAGCGCCACACTACATGTCTTTTAAATACCTTCAGGGATGGCAACTCAACCACTTCCCTGGGCAGCCTGTTCCAGTGCTTGACAGCCCTTTCTGTGAAGAAATTTTCCATAATATTTAATCTAAACCTCCTCTGGTGCAACTTGAGGCCATTTCCTCTTGTCCTATTGCTTGTTACTTGGGGAAAGAGACCAACATCCACCTAGGCTCCTATAGGAGCCATAAAGTCTCACTTGAGCTTCCTTTTCTTCAGGACAAACAACCCGAGTTCTCCCAGCCGCTCCTTATAAGCATCCACAAACACTGTATTTAGAGGTATCAGAAAGTACATTTCTGCCTTTACACTTCAGTATCTGTTTGCACACCTCCTATCCATGAATTTACTTAACCTCTTCTTGAAAGTGCTGGAGCTATCTGGTAGCTATGGAGGCAATGTTTCAGAAGCCCACTCTTCACTCTAGTGCAGCAATTTATTTTCTTTCTTTCTAACAGATTTCTCAGTGGTTTCAAGAAGTACCTCACAGTTACAGAATTATGAGCTTTGGTTCAGCATTCAGCTTGTTTACCACCCTTAGTCAGTTTTTAACTCTCTTACTCTTCTCCTCTCCAGACTGAAGAGTTTCAGCTTTCCAATGTCTCCTGATAGAGTACTCCATCTCTTTCATCAATTCAGTTGCCATTCTTTAACTATTTTGTCCTAAGATGAAGAGGCTGAGTTTGTTCAGTATTCGGTGTGGGTTCACAAGGCTTTAGACAGGAGGTAAATTAAGTCTTCCTTCTTACCCTCAGTACTAGTACAGTGGGATTTTTTTAGCTAATGTTTCACACTGATCTTTTTCCAAATCAGTGGTTCCCTGCAAGGTCAGTCTGTGTTCAGGCTTCACCTGAGCTGCCAAGTTGCATGCTTAGAAGGGGCTCTGCAAGGTCCTCTTGTTCCTAAGCCAGCCCCATGACCATGCACTGGGAAGGTGATCTGGACTGCTCTCATCTGGGGTTTGGGTTTTTTTTTGGCATTTTTGGCATTTGACATTTTACGGTTGCTCTTACAGCTGAGACGTGGGAGTGCATTTTTACTGCCTATGCTAGTTGACTTGGCTATATGCACACATAAGTCTCATTTTGTGTCTAAACTGGTGTTGCCTGGTTGAGTGGGCTGCTGGGGACAGTGGAAGAGGACAAACTTGGACCCATCCCCAAGCTGAGAGTATCAGTTAGCTTGATATCAGCAGTACAGAGCAATGAGTATTGTCTTCTACTGTTGGTAGATAAAACTGATGTTTCATGGTCGCTTTTTGTCTGTGACTTGCTGCCTTGAAGAAGTTGCTTGAGATGCAAATTCCACATGCTTTAGCACTGGCATAGACCTAAAGGCTTTCTCCCGGGAGCAGGTATGCTTGAGCTCTTGGTCACCTACAGAGAAGGGTGAGAATGATCCCATCATTTCTGGCATCCTGGAGAAGGATGAGGAGCCATCTTCCTCTGCAGGGAGGTACCTCTCATCCTGCCCTGTGTCAGAGTAATGAGGATGGCCCAGGGTCTGATATGGCTCACTGTACCTTGTGAGTTGTATGTGTTTCACAGAGAAAGGAGTTTGAAGGTCTTAATTTATCAATATTGGTGTTAATATCTGTGCCTTGTTGGATTGTGAGCAACAGCAAATCTGTAGCAGGCATGCCACTGCTAAATTAAGGTGGGATGACTTGTCCACAACAATGCTGTGTTGCCATTTAGATATCCTAAGGGTTACGGTAGCCCTGTTAGCTTGGGTATTGCACTTGGGGATTACAGCCAGTTATCCCCTTCACCCAAGTCTTTTTCTAAGTAGTCTTACTAATATTCCAGCCTTTTGGGGACAGGCAAGTATATGTAAGATGACAACAGAAATAAGACTTTGAAAAATTTCCAGTTTCTACCCAGAAGAAAAACCAGATTGTCTGTGGTCTTCCCTTAACTTATGCTCCATTGTGTGAAATTCTTCTTCCCTGCTTTATATGTTTCTGTACTTCGCTGTAGGCATTCAAAAATACTTCTGTTAGGACGTACAGGCAAAGTATTTGCTCACACAGTCAAATACATAATCGGCCAAATTTACACCTGATGGAAACTTCATTTTATTAAGCAAAGTAACAACAGAAAATAGTCTCTGCTTATGTCAACAAAACCAAATTCACCCTGCTTTTCAATTAGGTGAGTTTTCATATAATCTTTAAATAGATATGCATATAACATATTTGCATGTACTCTGCTGCTTACAGAAGTGACCTGGGGAAAACCAAACCATGCTGTGGTGTAAGAAGGAAGAATTATTTTAATAGTTGCGGTATTCAGAAGTATTTGTGAAGTTTATCAGTGTATGTAGCTGTATAAATACATGCTTCAAAGTGTTCAGCAAGGAGGAAACAGTGAGCTAATAATCTGGAATTGTTAATAATTGGTTTTTTAGGGAAGTACACAGGCTTCTTTCATAGAGTTGTGCGCAGAGAGGAGAGGAAGAAGAGGATTTTAGTGGTTTTGTTTGTCATGGTGTTTACTGTCTGTATGTCAGAGTATTCAGAAACGCGATGGCTTCAGTTGAAGTTTTCCGTAGACACACTTTAGGACATCCCAGCATTTGTTACGACAGCTGGAGCATATGACATTTTGCCAGTGGAACAACACATAAATGATTTGGAATAGCCTGTGTGAGCAATGCTTGTTTATGTGGATCGTGGGCTGTTGCTGCCTTATTTTACAAATTATGAACAGGGAAGAAAAAACCCCAACAAAAAAGTTTTGCAACAACACCCACAGCTAGCTGTGACTTACGCAAACCTTGTTCTTAGTGACTTTGTGAACTGGTTTTAAGGAGACCAAAAGCATCCCAGATTCAGGAAAGTGTCTTCTCCACTGGCTGAAGTTGCTCTTATCTATTTTAATCAGCCTGTTCTTTTAAATGGGCGCAATCTCTAGTTGCATAAACACAACCTAGCCACAGGTTGGGGATCTGTTGGCATTACCAATCACACCCTTTCTCTGGGTGCAAAGCGTGGTCCCAGAGGAATTAATGCAGCTTGGGTTTTTTGATGCAGGCTGCGATTAGGAAGCCTGCATAAGAGCACAGCTTTTTCTGTTGTTTTGGGGACCATCTATGTTTTCCAGCCATTTAACTGGCATGAAACGTGGTTTGTAAACTGTAGGAAAGATAATTCCTCCCTTCTGTCAGTGATCTTGATGTATTGGCTGGTTCAACATGACCTGGTTTTGGGACTGAGCTTCCCAGTGGGTGCTCAAGCCTAGACTATGAATTCTGAGCTTCCTGGCCCAAATTTGTCTGAAGTGGCTAATTATAACCTGGGTCACAGGTGCAGTAATGAGCTGTCATTAACCTGATGATTCGTAAAGGTCTGGTTCTTCATGGGGAAGGAGTAACAGGCAGATGGCAAGTAAGACATTGCCAAAAAAATGAAACAAAAAAGCACCAAGAAGGGCCAAAGTCAAACCATCATGTGTTCCTGATGGAGCCCAGTGAGGCTGCTATCCACAGCTCTTTATTGATGAGAAACGTGGGGAGTAATGACGCTGTGCTGCTTCTGAAAATATACCCCAGCATGTGAAAGGAAGATCCAGCCTGCAGGTTCTGATGACTGGTGGTGGTGGGATCCCATCTTGGCTTCATCACTGGAACCATTCAGATGTGAGATCGCCCCAGTGCCTTTGCATGGCTGGAGTGGATTGAGTCACTGGCTCCTGCGTGTGTGAACCTGCTTGTGAATGACTACCTACATGTGTCTTCAGCCTCAATGAAACACAGCGACAGATTGTGGATGAAAATGCCCACCTATGTGGTGTAACCACCTGATGTGCTGGTAGAGGAAAACAAGACACTGCCGTGTAATGGTTTGTGCAAATTTGATCACGTTGATTGCTGCCTTTCTTAAGAGAGACAGTGCTGGAAATGGAGGAAATGCAAGGGTGTGGATGAAAGAGCAAGGAGAGGAGGAGGTTTTAAGTGAGGAACCCATGGTTTGCATAGAAACTGGGGAAAAATGTCACAGAAACAAAAGTTAATATTTAGCTAGAAAACATAAACTGGTAGAATTTAAGATGGCTTTTAAAAAGAATTGCTGCAAATACAGAAGCTGTGTGGAAAAGTTCCAGAGAGGCGTGAAAACAAATGGCTTTGAAAGCAGAAACCATTGAATTCAGCTTCTTCACACTGATAGATGTCCAGTTATAACTTATAAATGGGTAAATTATTTCTGTGTCTTTTAGAAATGAGCAAAGATGTGAAAAACTCATTAAATATGGGGAGTGCTTAGGAAGGGAGGTGATTAGTTCTGTAGTTTCTCCATCATACTTACTGATGTATGTTGGTGTCGAGATGGCACACATTAGCAACGGTCTTTTCTGTATACAGACAGTATAGCAAGATCTTTCCCTAACATGCTTTCTAGAGGAACAGCAGGAGAGAGAGCTATATATCTGTCTATATTGCTGCAGTCTGCCCAATACAGTGGGATCTCTCTTCTCACTCTCCATTTGCTGACCAGCATCCCACTTGGTTCCCTTCCTGAGCAGCAAAAGATGAAGGGAACATTTGAAAGCATCTGTATTGCCTGATAAATGAGTGATAATGAAATTGCATGGCAATTCACTATTTCAAGCAGTAATCTTTTCAATCATACAACTCCCTGTCAAGTAGAGCCTGCTGCAGCTGGTGTTATGTTGTCAAAGCTGCTGCTTCATTAGAAAAATCTGTCTGTAGGATATGTATGTGGATGGCTGAAGACTTTTGGACTGAAGCCTGAAGTATTCTCAAGACAGGTCGGCAGTTGTAGGCTGTGGATAGCGCAAATATAATTTGAAGCTGTGCACATGTGCAGAATGTCAAAAGCATTTGATTTCCAAAAATCTGTTTACTTCTAATGGATGAGAGTATTTTTCTTGACTCATTTTGAAAGGTTCTAAATGGTTTTGTCCTAGTACTGTGACTATCAGCTTGTGATACAGAATCCCTTTTTCTTTATTACTGTGGGAAAAGCCAGGGCTCTGAAGAGTTTTCCTGGCAGTCATTGCAATATACACAATGCAACTCAGAGGCATGGGTAATGCAACAAACTTGATAATGAATTATTTAGAAGTTGTAAGATGAAATTGAGCTGCCAGTGACAGGAAATGGCTAAACCACACCTCTCCTTCCAGTGGATGGTATTGCCATGGATCTTAAGTGCAATGTGCCATGGATATTTTGAATCTTGGATTTATCTTGTCATGGTTGTATTATCTCAGCTATGGAAACCCTGGAGGTTCCAGTGCTCCCTTTACCTAAATGGTAAACCAAAATCATCTTCATCTATAGCATTTCACATTGTTTCTGTTTTCACTTCAGGACAGAAGAGGTGCCAGCAGCTCAGCAACCTGCAAAGCCACAGACACAAGCCAATGGAACAGGTAATCTTCGTCAGGTCTCTACTAGCAGTTTGATTCAGTTGGGGTTTTTTGCCCCTTTCTTTTGGTCCTTAGAAGATCAAACCTTGCTGAAAAATGTGCTGGGTCCTTAAGCAGGCTTCTGAAGAAGCCAGATGTGAAAGACCATTTTAGTAGCTTCTTATCTCACTGTACGTGATTGTGCATTTACTTTTTGTACTTGACTTTGCACACCTGAGCAAGGACTTTATTCAGTATTGTAAAGCCTTTAGGAATCTAATGAAACCTGTTGCCTAGTTTCATCACTGGCATGCCTTGCCGATCCTTCAGGTACCGCAAAAAATGTTCTATTTTGGTCTCAACTGCAAAAGCTCTTTTATTCTATTAAGTGTATTACCACTTCCTATTTCTAAAAGAAAAGACATTCTGGAAAAGGAATAAGCTTAAGAGTTACTATTTTTTTGGACACCTACGCTGTCATCTACATTTCTTAAGCTGCTGCTTATTACGAATTCAATGATACGGTGATTTCTGAAAGAACTGAGGCAGCAGGTCTCAGTCTTTTGGTACACTTGAGCTTTCCTCCCCACACCTATTCATTGAGCTTTTAAATCTGCAGATTAAATTTGGAGTTGCTCCTCCTGAATTCCCGTAACATCAATATTTTGTTATGTGAACTACAGCCTGCCATTTTTTTCTGTCTTGTACACTCAATTTATTCCTCAGTACATTCGGAAGTATTAGCATGTGGGAAGCTACTTCACAGGTTTTTAGTTTCAAATGGAAGTGTTGTCTCAGCTGTAAACTCTCACTAAATTCCTTGGTATTCGAGATATCACTGCAATAATTTGATTCTGTTTTCTGAGCACCAGTTCTTTTTCCCCACATGCATAAAAGCCTCACTTTGGCTGTTATAGTTGACTGATTAATCTTCATGCCTCTGTTTAATCATGTCTTAAACTTCCTGAGTTCTGTGCAAACTGTGATCCTTGAATAGTTGTGACCAGTGTCCTCCTCCTGTCATTGCTGTATTGACTTACGTTGCCAAAGAACAGTCTCTCTGTTCACTCTAGACAATGATTTTCTGAGTTACAGGTAAAGTTTAAAGTTTTGTGCGCATTTGTGCCGCCTTAAGGCTTTTACCCTTATATTATATCCATATACTTATGTTTTTCCACTTAAACTAACATACAGAAAGTGTGGATCAATTCATTACTTTGCCATATAAGACTTTCCAGGCAGTATCATGACTGTATATTCTGTATATAGCAAGTGGCATATACATTATCTAGAGATGCATATATATCTCTGTGTATACACACATACACAATCTTTACAGCCTATAAATGGTAGGAAGGTGGTAATAAAAAAGTCTTTTACCGAATCTTGCTTAAGTTTCCACTTCCCTTTCCTGTCAGGTTCATGTGGCTGCAGGGTGGGTGCCCTGTTCTCTGCTCAGGAATGTTTTGCTTTGCATTGCTTTCCTCAAGGTGACCCTTCAGCACAATGGGAGTGCTGACATTTATGTCAGTCTTTTGTTTATAGCAACCTCTTAACCAGAAACTGTTTTTACAGTTTTTGCTAAAAATTCTTGTTTGTTGGGATGTTTAAGTAATCTCTGTACTTCTGGTAATGTGATGCCTCCATGTGCTGTGCTTAGAGCAAAGCAGGAGTCACATTTAGTCTTATTTTACCAGCTTTGTGTAGTCAGGGTTCCTGTGCAATGGAAGAAGTAAATTGCACCGTGAGTTTCCATAAGAGTGTTGGTGAAGGACAGGAAAGCTGTACAAAGTCTGCTTCCCACTAAAGTGTGATGTGTGGAAACAGTCCCAAGCTTTGGATGAAGATGTCGTCTAGTATTATCCTGATAATGTGCTTCTTCTTTATAGATAAGCGTAGTCACACAGTCTGTTCGAGACTCCAGAAGTGGTTTTGTGACAAATTTGGGGAGTATGTTGAGGACTTCAGATTTCAGCCAGAAGAAAATACAGTGGAAACAGAAGAGCCTCTTAGTGCTAGAAGGTAAATCTTTAATGTGATTGCGAGAAATTATTGGCTTCTTTACAAGTTGCTGTTTTTACCTCTCTTTTTTTTGTTTTACAATTCTTTATGTAGTTTGAACATGGCAATAAAACTGAAAGTTTAGAACCATCTCAGAAGGTTTGTGAATGCTTTGGCCACACTATGAAATTTAAAGTTCATTTGCTGTCTGAGGTAGGGTAAGAGTTATATTATTTACCAGATTCTGTCTCATGACTCTCAAACTGTGGACAAAGCCTTAGTTAGGCTGAAAAGCATTCACATTTCAGTTTTTGGTCTAGTGCAAGATAGGCTGTGTTAGTTACTAAAAACACATTTCATAGCAGGCAAGAAAGAAACTTCATGCACAAACATCTAATTTATAACTGTAAGCAGTATTTCAATATACCAAATGTACACAACTGTGCACTACTTGCCTATTTAACAAATTGCTTTTATCCATTATTTTTCAGGTTGACTGAAAATATGAGAAGGTTAAGTAAGTACTTAGCAATATTTTATTTTCTGGAAGTGAAAATAGTTGTTAGTAACCCTATTGGGGAGATTGCTGCATTTTAAAATACAGTGTTTTCAAATACTTCTGCCAATTCATAAGCAGAAATGATTCTGAAACCTGATTGTGTTTGGAGTGCAAAGTAACTTAGAGGAGCAGTGGTAGAAGCTTGCCTTTAATCTTGAATTACATAGGGTATCTCTGAACTAAAAATGTAAGGTTAATTAAAATGTAATGAATGAGGATGGGATATTTTTCCAATGGCAAGAATAATAGTATGCATATGCTTATGCCCTAGCTGGTTGTAGTTCACTTGCTAGTCTATGAGATTATGCTTTCAAAGATGGAGGGTTGGATGATGCATACCATGGATGTGTCTTGCATTTCTGTCTCTTGGATAGCTGATAAATTGCTTTGGAAAGTGGAGGATGCAAGATGGCAGGTTAAACAAAGCAGTTAAGCCCTCCAGAAGTTCTGTTCAGCAAAGAATTGCTAGCCTGAAAAAAATCTATGATGTGGCCGATTTGTGCTACAAATTGTTAAATTAATATAGGGGGGAGGGTGAAGTTGAAATAAGGGTCTGTAATCTCCGTGTAAGGTCAGTTTTGTTCTCCTTATTAGGAATAGTGGTATTCCTTCTAGTTTCATTTGGGGTAAAACATCTGACCTGTTTTCTGTGGTGCACATGCATTGCCTTAAGAATAGCTTTATAAAAAGCACTATTGAGTTTAGCTTTGAGTAGTTCTTAACTTCCTCTAGGTGAGCTGCACTGTTCTCCAGGGGTGCCTGACAACCACCCGGAGCTCTCAAGAACCTTGTCGTCACCAGCAGTTTCCAAGTGTTGATTGGGACCTTCCCCGCAGATTCAGTTTAGGGTGGTGGAGCAGAGCAGGTGAAAGCAGGGCTTGAGTCTCTGACCTCCTCCAGTGCTTTGGGCATGCCCCTTCCACTTACTTCATCTGCTGCTTTGGTTGTGCTGATGATGCTCAAGGAAATCTAGTCCTAGTTGTTTAATTACTTCCTATAGGAAGTGTATTGAGGATAGCTGAATTTCAAGCCAAACAAATTAGGACAGCAAGTCACAGGCTGTCTCGAGGAAAGCTTTTCAAAGCTGCAAGCTGTGCTGTAAATGAGAGTGGGTGCTTCTGGGGATCCCTATGCAAGAGGAGTTGTCACTCTTCTCAGCAGGGAAGGCAAAACCAGTGTATTCCAGCAGAGAAAGCAAAGGTCTTCATGCAGCACTCCTCTCCTATTTTCATGTGTCCCCTAGCCAGTTTGCCCAAGTTGTAAAAGAGCTTAGAGGAATAGAGTATAGGAAGGACAGGTGGTTTTTAGGGAGCTGATCATGCTTGCTGTCACTGGCTGGTTGTGTGCATCTGTGGGTGGCAGTGACGCCTCTCTCATGCAGTGACGGTGAGAGCAAAGGTTTCTTGGGTTTCATTTTTCTTAATTTGGATAAGCATTTTTATTATTGCATATCTTGAATATTCCGATTAATTTTCTAAGTTGGCTGTTTGTCATTTACAAGTGATTTAACCGCTGCCAGCTAATTCTAACAGTTATGGTTTTTCTCCGCTTCTGTTTAGAGAGAGGTGCCAAACCTGTTACTAATTTTGTGAAGAATCTTTCTGCCTTATCAGACTGGTATTCTATCTACACTTCTGCTATTGCCTTTATTGTAAGTTATCCTATTCTTCCAGGAGCAGTAAGAACTTCTTATATGTATCATTTACTGAAATTCTTTGAAACTGCCATATCTGACTAGGGGTTGTGCTACAGTTTAAAGTCAAATCAAGTAGTGTAATTTCATTCATGTACAAAATACCAGCAGTTCTCATTTCAGTTACGTTTCAAAGACGCTTAAATTGTGGATTCGGGGTTTATTGTAGCATAGTTTTGTAACTGTTAAAGTAACTCAGAATCATCTGGGCATTATTCTCTCATTTCTTGTTTCCTGTCTCCCAGTCCTGTAACTTGATGGTTACTTCCGCCTTTGCCAAATCTTTTGCTGTCTAGGGCTGAAATGCTGATAGTGGCTATGTTTGATAAGAAGCTGTCATTTTCCATCAGTGCTCTTTGCCATTCATTAGGATCATACTAATGACAGACAAAATGCGTTGATTGGAGGATCATTTAATGTGCAAACATTGGGTCTGTGAGCTAAGTTCAAGCATTCCCATACTGTTTAAGGAGGTTTGTGGGCCACAGTGATGTAACTATTTAGTGGAGTTTAAATTTGTTTTTATTCTAACTGTTAATTAATGATCTAAATTATTCTGGTCATGGTGTATATGAAACATTTTGATACCAAAGGAATTACCAGTAGTTGTAGATGAATGAACCTGTCTGGTGAAAATGGCACACACCTTTTTATTGAATGATCCCTCCGTGTAAGTTACAGACCCTTATTTAATGCTACTTTGCACAGCGCAGCTGAAGGAATATTGAGGAGGAGACTTCCCTCTCTTGGTGCCCTGTGTCTGTCCCTTCTCCTAATCTACTGTGTTTTCTCACCTCTCCTGACAAGCCCATTCTTCAGATAAAAGCTGAAAGAAGGAACTTCAGCTGCTGTTTGGAAAGTTCTGGGACATTGGAGCCAGGGCAACGCTTCACATGGGGGTTATCAGTAAAACCAGTCTCAGCAGGGAAGCTGTAGTCTCTGTATTTTCAGAAGCCAGGAAGGGAACAGAATGCCTTTTGGGGCACTTCGTGTTTGTACTTGTTAGGTAAAATAAAACCTATTTTTGTGCAGTCTTTCTAAGCTCGGTAAAAAGTTTGGGATTTAATTGACCTGAAATAATAGAGTGAGCGTTTATCCTGTTGCCTTGTATGGTGCCAACTGCTATAACCCTTCTTCTATTCCATTGCTTCAGCTGTCATAGGTGAGATTAGACCATATTGTGATTACGTAGCAGGCTCACAGACTTTAAGGTTTACTTTTTTCCCCCTTACCACTTCATGTATTTGTAGTGTTAGAACTATTCAGTACTTCTCTCAAGCAGCTGAGAACTAGTTAGGTGTCATCTCTGGAGATTTGGGTTTTGACTTTACACAAATGCAGTGCTGTTGTCAGTCATGGGGTGGCTAAAATGTATTAATTTTTGTGATTTGAATTGCATGATTCTGACCCCAGCAGTACATTGGGGAATGGTATTTCATGCAACTCACTGTGCACCAGTTTGTAATCTGTGTTTCTCTTTGTTCTTTTTTTTATTTATTTCTTAATCTGCAGATTTACATGAATGCTGTATGGCATGGCTGGGCCATTCCTATGTTCTTATTTTTAGCAATTTTGAGGTTGTCCCTAAATTACCTCATAGCCAGGTATTTACTTAAGTACTAAATTATTGTCTGTAATGCTTTGCTTGAAAGATGTTTCATTGTTCTTCCGTTGAGTTGTGAACTGTTAGCTTTTCTAATGTGAGTTAAGTCTAACAAAGTAAAATTCAGACTGTAATATCCTTAATTTCATTGCTCAATTTCTGTAATTTTTGACTTTTACAAGGAATTATTTTTGTATCCTCTGACTTGGGTCATCATAAATGATGCTACATGTTCTCAAACAAAGCCCTCAGCACGCTAAAACTCTAAAATAACATTCTGCAGCATTCAGAGTAGTTGGAGAATATCACCTAAATTATTGAAGCCTGCTGCTTTTCCATGCAGAGAATTTTCACCTAAGCCTACGGTAGCAGTTTTGCCTTTTTTAGTTGATCTTGGCATACTTTATTCAAAGCATCTTCCATTTGTAAATTCAGTCTCTATTAAACATTAAGACTTTCTTTTAAAATGTATATTTTCTGTACTGAGAGGATCTTTTTAAAATGCTATTTAGGCTGGTGGTGGTTTTCCCCTTAATGGTGAAGAGGACCTTAATGTGCATGTTTTGAATAACTTGCTGACTTCTTAATTGATACGTACACTATGACACACTATTCTCTGAAAATTGCTGGTAGCAAATAGGTCCTGAATAAGTTGATGTAGTTTTACAAGAAAAGAAAAAACATTAATAATTAATTACTGTCTGCACACCATTCACTTTTGTTCTAATACCCACAAGTGGTGATTCGGTGTAGTGTCTACCTAGCTAATTCTTTTCTTTAATGTGTACACCTTTAAAGCTGTCTGTGGTTGGCCAGTTGTGCTTTGGTTATGTTGTTGGTTCTTCATTAATTTGGGGATTATTTCCTTTTTTTTTTTTCTTTAAGTCATAAGTCTTATTGAAGAAAACTACTTTTTAACCTCTTACAAATAATCCGTGTTGGCAGGTGGAGAAGGAGTACTTGCTTTCTTTAACTATTTCCGTAACTTCTAGGGGTTGGAGAATACAGTGGAGCATTGTGCCTGAAGTTTCTGAACCCATGGTAGGTATTTGACCAGCTTGTCCTGTATGTCTGTGTTAGAAGATGCACCTTTAAGACCTTTCTCTGTATTTATGTGGGTAGCTATGAAAGGAAGGAGCGAGGTGCAAACAAAGACGTGTTCTTTTTCTTTCTCTTGCAATTTAGAAATCTTAACTAACGGTTCTCTTAGGTTTGGGTGTTTCACCATGAACATCACTCACAATTAATATGCCAGCCTGGGACAAGTTAGATCCTGTGGGATCTTCAAGAAGCCTAGCATTCTCTTTTCTTTGTAATGTTTTGAAATTACATAAAATTTGCATACCCTACTTTAAGCGGGAAGGGTTTTAAGTGTTAACATAAGATGGAGCTCTTTAAATTTCAAACCTTTTACTAAGACTTAGGCCTTGCTTCCAGGATAATTTTGTTACTCTTAAAAGGCAAATAACTTTAATTTAAGTTCTAGATGTACAGCTTCTAACAATAGTGATATTTCTGTGCTAGTTTAATCGTAGAATCATAAAATCACTTAGGTTGGAAAAGACCTTTAAGATCATCAAGTCCAACTGTTAACCTAATACTGTCAAGTCCGTCACTAAACAATGTCGCTTAGTGACGCATCTACACACCTTTTAAATACCTTCAGGGATGGCAAATCACCCACTTCCCTGGGCAGTTTCCAGTGCTTGACAGCCCTTTCTGTGAAGAAATTTTCCCTAATACTCAATCTAAACCTCACCTGGTGCAACTTGAAGCCATTTCCTGTTGTCCTGTCACTTGTTACTTGGAGAAGAGACTGACCCCCACCTTGCTACAATCTTATTTTAGGTAGTTGTAGAGAGCCATAGGATCCCTTCTCTTCTCCAGACTAAACAACCCCAGTTCCCTCAGCCGTTCCTCGTCATGCTTGTGCTTCAGACCCTTCACCTGCTTCGTTGACCTTCTCTGGACCTGCTCCAGCACCTCAGTGTTTGTCCTGTAGTGAGGGGCCCAGAACTGAACACAGGATTCGAGGTGTGGCCTCCCCAGTGCCGAGTACAGGGGGATGATCTCTGCCCTGGCCCTGCTGGCCACACTAGTGCTGGTAAAAACCATGGGCACAAGCTGGCACATGTTTATGTCGCTATTGACCAACACCCCCAGGTCCTTTTCACTGAGCAGCTTTCCAATCACTCTTCCCCAAGCCTGTTGCATTGCATGGGATTGTTGAGGCCCAAATGCAGGACCCAGCACTTTGCCTTGTTGAACCTCATGCAACTGGCCTCGGCCTATTGATCCAGCTTGTCCGGAGCCTTCCTATCCACCAGCAGATCAACACTCCCACCCAACTCAGTGTCATCTGCAAACATACTGAGGGTGCACTTGATCCCCTCATCCAGGTCACTGATATGGATATTAAACAGAACTAATCCCAGTACTGATCCCTGGGGAACACCACTTGTGACAATCCACTACCATTCACCACCATGCTGGGCTTTGGCCATCCACCCAGCAAAAAATATGACTGTCCAAGCCATGAGCAGCCAGTTTCTCCAGGGGAATGCTGTGGGAAACAGTGTCAAAGGCTTTACTAAAGTCTAGGTAAACAACATCTACAGCCTTTCCTCATCTACTAAGCAGATCATCTTGTCACAGAAGAAGATGAGGTTAGTCAAGCAGCACCTGCCTTTCATAAACCTGTTCTGGCTGGGCCTGATCACCTGGTTATCCTTGAGTGTGATAGAACTCAAGAGGATCCATAGCCTTCTCTGGTCATGCTAATGGGCCTATAAGTCTGTGGTCATAGACTGAATGCCGTTGTAACGGTGCTGCTTGAAAGACTCACTGTGTCTCACAGCCTTCTATTAATATGTTTGCATGTACCATGGAGGAAAAGCTTTGAGAACTAAAGATAACCAGCAATGAAAGACATAAACAGTAGATTTGAAACAATTGAGACTATTTAAAGTGAGAAGACTATTGCCAAGAATGTTGAGGGGTTTCTTTTAATGAGGAGTTTTGTAAAATACCATTTCAGCTGAGCTTAAAATTAATGGATTGTCTCTTTCTTGCCCAAGGAACCCCCAAAAGAGGACCTGACCGTGTCTGAAAAGTTTCAGCTTGTTCTAGATGTGGCTCAGAAGGCGCAGGTACTGTGCTGCTCTCGGACCTGTCCAACTGGTTCCCTAGAAACAAGGAGGTTCATAGTCCATGTGGTCAAAGGATGTTGTTAGGCAGCATGTGAAAACAAACACTCAAAGAAGCAATACTTTTCTTGACTACAAGCAATAGAGACCTCAGAAAGATTCCTGGAGTTTCTAAAATGGCACAATGCTTCAGACAACTGGTTGAGGGTCTGTGGTCACAACTCTGAGTGAGGTCTGGAGGGGAACAGAAGCAGCTTCTTCTGACAGTGTTTCCCCTAGTATATGTATATGAGCTTCTGGTAATGTAGAGGAGGTGGCAAATCTTACCAGTGTACTGGAGTGTGGATCCATGTCCCAAATCTGCTAGTCACAAAACTGGTGTAGGACACCCTCTTCCTTCAAGATTTAGCTGAAGGCTGTTGTCTGTTTAGCTGTGTTAATTCAGCAGTTTGGACAGCATCTCTGAAATAGCCTGTTTTAAACACCACCACGCTCCCCTGAGCCCTGAAATCTGCTTCTTGTGGGAGAGGGTGAAGGGAGGTTTTCTTCTAGCTCAGTCAGTTTGGTGAGCTACCCTAGCAGCTGAGTGACCCCACCATCTAGTTGAACTACAGCCTTGTGCCATGTCTAACAATGTGCTGCTGCTGAAAGTAGCTTACCTTTCTTTTGCCAACTGTGTGTGCTCATCTCTCCTTCCTTCTGCTGGTGGCAGTGCATGTGTTTATACAAACATCTTTGGAAGTTTATTAGGAAGGTAAAATTTACAGGTGCTCTGACAGCAAGGATCGATCAGAGAAGATGTCTGAATAACACTCTTAATCCTCATCAGGGATCAGTTTGCATCAAAAGTTGTTGGAATTACATGGAATCTAGTAACTCCAAGGGTGTATTATAAAAACCTGATAGCGGTGGGTTTCTAAGGAAGCTAACGGTCCAACATTTGATGAACTCAATAACCACTTCCTCAAATTTCAGTGCTCAAAGTGTGAGAAGAAGCTTCCCATTATGTTGCCTCATGACAAAAGTTCTTAACTCTGACAGCTTAATATAAAATATTTGCAGTGATTTAAACAGTTTGCAGTCATGACAATGGGGCCAGGTAGCTTCTTCTGAAAATCCATCTTGAGTTACAGAACAAAGAATTGAGATTGAAGTCATTGTGTATGGCTGTTCTGTTCCATGTTTGCTTAATTGTGAAGTGTATAAATGGCTAAAAATTAGGTTAAGAAAATCACCTCTAGGAATTGCTTATTACCAACAGAGTAAGATAACTGTTGGTTTCTATTATGTAGACCAAAAAACCCCAAGATAATGCAGGACTTTGTTTTAATTCTCTTGCTTCTTATGCAGAACCTTTTTGGCAAGATGGCAGACATACTGGAAAAAATCAAAAAGTAAGTTATCTGACATTAGTCTTTTTTTCCTCTTACAACAAGAGCTGACCGATGTCTGAAACATTAGTCATAAAATTGTATTTCTTTTTTTGTTTTCAGCTTGTTCATGTGGGTCCAGCCAGAAATAACACAGAAACTCTACATTACTCTATGGGCAGCTTTTATTGCATCCTGCTTTTTGCCCTACAGGATTATTGGGCTCGCAATGGGTAAACACAATAAATAATTGACCTGCTACAGTCTAGACTTAATGCGTTAAAATTTACCGTGATCTTTAGAAGGAGAATTTTAGAGTTTAAGAAAGAAAACCTTACATTAATAAATAATGCAGTGTTTAAAAGTATTTTCCTTGTGCTTGGCATTGTTTGTCAAGTGCATTTCAAAAACCATCTCAGGATATATTGCATAATAGAAAAAGACTGGATAATGCATTTGCTTCTTGAAGAGGGGAAGTTCATGATGAGTTGTTAGTAGAGCTCTTCAGTCTGTCAGCTATAAGACTTCTGGGAAGTCCTATATTTGGGGGATTTTTTTCACTCATATATCCTTGCAAGTGAAATATGTGGGACCACATAGAAGGCACAAAGATGACAGGGTTGGGGGAAAATAAAAAAGACTATGTGGGACTAGTTGTAGCATTTGGATGATGCCCTGACAAAAATGAACAGATTACTGAGGGTGAAGTTACGTGTGCTTAAAGTCTCAACTGGGAATTCGGAAAAGAGGATTCTCACAACAGTGTGAGAGTGTCTGTTTTCTAAGATAAAAAGCATGTCCTGTGAACTAAGAATTTTCATTTTTTTCCCTTAAAGTAATGACATAATTAAATGGTTATTACTTTTCATGGTAGTGAACTTCAAATTGTGTTAGCTTGAGCATAAACGTAGGTTTGCTTGACATGGCAATTGAATTAGATATGTGAGGTATTGTTATTTTACTCTGACTCTTAGAAGGAGACCTGAATTGCATTCAGTAAAGCTTTGAGAGAGTATTTCAAGCCCTTTTTAATCTGGCAGAATGCAAGGAAATAACTTGTATAATAAGATAAGAGTCTATACAGGACTGGAAGATAGAGTTTAATGTAGTACATGAGAGCCCTCTGTTGCTATTTAAATTCTTGCAAGGAGCTGCAGAGATGGATGCTCTAGTGTGTTTTCTGTTTTGGAAATATATCGTGGTTTTGGAGGGCTTCTGATAATAAGAAATGTGTATTTGAATTATTTTGAAGTTCTGTGTAATAAGAATCTACCTAAGTGTTTTAAAATAACTGAGGATTAGGAGAAGAATCGAGATATTAAAGTCAAGAGAATGGTTTAGCACTATTAATGAAGATACAGAACTTTGTTTCACTCATGGACTTGTTAAAACATGATCAAAACAGTGATGTTCTTAATGCCCCTTCAACATGTGTACTGAAGTGGCTTTTTTTTTTTTAGGACTCTATGCTGGAATCAAGTTTTTCCTCATTGATTTTATCTTCAAACGATGCCCCAGACTAAGAGCTAAGTATGACACTCCTTATATCATCTGGACAAGTCTCCCAACAGATCCTCAGCTCAAAGAAAGATCTAATGCTACAGTATCAAGACGGGTAAGGGTAATAAATCTTTCTGTCCCTCAGTTCCCAACAACTGAAAAATCAGATTCCTTTCTCCCTTTACCTTTTCCCCAGTGACTAGAGCACATTAAAGGGAAGGTTAATTAAATCCCAACAGTCAATGTTAGTTCTGGTTTTTTTGTTGTTTTCAAGATCCACAGAGTTTTAATATGGATTCTATTTCGTGTATGAAAGGAATCTATTTTCAAAGTGTATATATAAATATATTTATACTGGAAATCGTATCAAGCTAAACACACAAATACAACACCATCTATAGTAATATCAATTTCTGTAACACACATTCTGTGTGATTTTACTGTCAAAATTTAGTCTTTCTGTATTCCCCTTCTTTGTTCTCAGGCATTCTTTTTCAGTGGAAATACAGCTACTTGTGTAATGGAAGAACAGTTAGGGAAAAAAAATAGATTAAAAAGGCTTGACTATAATATGTGGCTTACTAATGTGATAAGTGTTAAAAGAGGTAATAAAGTAGTTTACAGATTCAGGCGTTATGTGTTAACGGTTATTTCTGTTAGGTGACCTTTTAGCATAAGGGTGGTAAATGACTTTTCGCCATGTTGGTACTCAAACAGTGAATTTTTCTTTTGTTCAAATCCCATGGTTAAATCTAAGTGTTGTTTTGTGCATCTTCGTAAATTGCTTTGGGAGCTGACATGGGAACTGAAAAGCAAGTCATGCTTTTCCATATCCCTGAATTTGTCAATGTTTGTTAGTTTAAAAATAAAAATAGTTGTAGTAAAACTTTGGTCTAATCCATTTTAGCATTTCCTTAATGCCTGTAATCTCATTATCTAATTACATTCATGGACTATCTGAGCACTGTCATAAGCTCCCTGACTGAAATGTGCAGCGCTTAGCAATAATTCAGTCTGGCTACACAACTAAGAGCAAAAGGGATAAACACATGATCCCTTGGTTGTTAAGCTGTTGAAAAGAAGAAATATGGGGTTCAGGGAGTGATGGAGCAGGTGGTGGTAAAACAATTGCAGCATAATCTGAGTATTTCAGAATGAAGTAGAAGAGAAAGACAGTCTCTGACACAAAGTGAGTCTTTTGCTCCTGTTTTCCAAGGGAGGAGGAAGGTGAATGAGCACTTGGACAGAGCTGTCCATAGCCTATATTTCTCTTGCTTGCGTTTCTGTTTCCAGGTGTCTTTTGAAAACATTAACTTGGTTTCAATAATTTTAGACAAACTGTCTTATCCCTTGAGAGATTTCAGGGAACCTCGTAGTATAAAAAAGAGAGTTTTGTACAAAAAGTTAAAAACCAAATAGGTTTTTTAGTTTTTCATAGAAAAGGCAGAGCCCAAAAGCATGTCGTGCCAGCATATGTGCTTTGGTTTCTTGTCATTAAACAGCATACAAGATACCGTATACCTCAACACAATGCAATATTCATTACCTATACCGTGACTCTGACCTCCTGTCCTTAGAGAACAATACTGACAGCAGTATCTGATGAGTGAAGGTTGTATGTCAAAAGCTGATGACAGATCAAGTGAACAGGAATATCTCCAGGTATTCCTACCTCAAGGTTGTTGGTGACATTTTTCGACAGTCAGGATGCTTCCAGCATTACAAATCCGAACACTTCCAGTTAGATTTAAGGGTTATCAAAATCAGATGCGATGTTTTTCTTTTAGTAATCAGCTATAGGTTGTCTCAGGCCTGGATGGTCATGGATAATTAGCTGCTTCTTTTAAGGATGAAGGAAGCATTTGCCTGTGTTAGGGAGGACTAGAGCAAGGGCAGAACTTTCTCACATTTTCAGCCACTGAATGGGATATGGTACTGAAGTTTAAACACCTTTTTTAATCTTTATATAATGGGTAGGTAGGAAGCAGTTTAGCAGAGAGCAGAAATAAACCTCATTCCAGTGCAAAAATCATTAGACCTCTTGCCCTAACCTTAACATAAAACATGTTTTGGTCCATGGAGCTTCACCTGGTTAAATGCACATTGAGCCAAATAACTTGTCCAAGAAAGCCTTAAACAATTTACTTGATCTTTACTAGCACACAGACTGTTGGAGAAGCTATTTACTTTCCTTGGTTCCAGTGGCTCGATCATTGCTAAGGGCTCTGCAGAAGGGCAGAAACTGAAGCAATAGTACAGTACAGTAATCACCAACCATTTGCATTCCATGTCAACTTTCTTTGTTTTTTTCCATTAAGGCATCATTGTATCATGGTTACCCTAAAAGCTGGATGGTAAATACTCTGCTGTGCCTGTTTTGTCAGCCTGGTTTCTAGTCAGCAATTGCAGTGAGCGTTTTTCCCTCAGCTTTGCATTTCTTTTGTTAGCACAAAGTCCTGCGAAGCGTGGAGTGCTGCCAGCTTACGTGCAAAAAAAAAAGGAGCGGACACTGGTTGGCCTCCGATGCCATCAGGCCTTTACAGAAGAAGGGCTTAGTCCCGAGCTTGCATGTTGTCAGTTTGCCAGTTGTTTAACTGCATGTGTATGGTAGGACTAAGAACAGAGCTGTTAATGCTTCAATGACAAAAGCCAGCCTTTGTAATCATGTGGTGCCCTACCAAGATGAAAAAGCAAATGCAGGCAAACTTCTCAAAAGAAACTGCCTGCCGTCCTTCCAGAAGCAAGGCTTGTTTGCTAGGGCAGTCTCCAATGGTTCAGGAGCTCTGTTTAAAAGTAGTCTTTACTCAAGTGCTTTGATTTGAGAACTCAATGCTACCTTCCCCCCCAAGACACTGACAACCATCTCGATTTTATTTCACATGTCAACACTCTCAAAAGTTCAGTGCAACTTCAAAGCAAAGGAAAGATCAATGACTCTAACACAACCTGAATAAATTGAACTGTTGTGCTCTAACCACTGATAACTCTTCTTTTTTTAATTGCATTCACTGTGTGTAGTCTCTTGGTTTGTGAGCAAGATCTTGCAGTGCCACTCAGTTCATGTTTTATTCTATGTATTTATACTGTTAAATAGACTTCACTTTTTTCTTTTTTCACTGTTACATTTGTGTTGTTTGTTTCTTTTCCTGCTAGCTGTCAGGGCATGAAAAGGTATGGATTGTAGTGTGGAAAACTTCCTATCAATTTCAGCCTTTGCATTCATAATGAACTTCGCAGTCTTATGTGGCTTTCCCTTTGTTTGCTCTTTTTTGCTTTTTGAGCTTACTTTGAGCAATAATATTTTGTGCTTGTTCTGTCTCTTGAAGACAAACCAAGTACTGATATACTAACTGTTAGTAGTCCCACTAGTATAATAATTGAATCTGTATGCAGTGACCTAGCTGTATGTACTCAGATACGCCCTTTCCTGTTGAAGAATGGTAGTTTAAGGTAGGTGCATTTAGCACCCTGTGCTTTCACCCCTGCAAAGGCATTCATTGAAGGACAGCACTTTAAAAGGCTATGTTCAGATAGCACATTTGAGTTTTGTGCTATAGCAGTAGTATAGTCCAAAGTTTAATTTGTTGAAGTAGTCAGTGAAAATTGTTGCATTACAACATCAATTGCTCCATGTATTTTAGGAAGGGTAGTTAGCCAAGTTATTTTTAAGAGCACAGCTTAAATGTTGCTGTCTAAAGTTTGGAATCATGTTTGTTTTTCTGCAGCTTCAAACAGCAGCTTCCAGAAGTTACGTGGGCTCAAGCGCCCCAACCGGAATAAGCAAAGATGAAGACACGAGTCGTTTCCATACCACCAAGAGGGGGAATTTCCATGAAGTTTTTAACCTGTCGGAAAATGAGCGTCCTTTGGCAGGTATTACACAACAGGAAGGCTACATTAGTAGAGCATTTTCTAACAAGCCAAGTTGAATTCCCTTGCTGTGCACTGTGCAGGTATAAGCTTTTGATTAAAAAGACTTGCTCTATATTAGGATGAATGAGACGGTGTCTTTAATTTCCACATCCTGCAGTTCTTTGGAAGAATGCACAGCCTGGCGTGCCTTTTGTGGTAATGCAAATGGCATAGTCAAAGGGAATAATTGTGTAGGTGGTTTTTGGTTTGGGTTTTTTAAAACCAGTGTTATGATATCTAAAAACATCTTATTTAGGCTTTTCTTTTATAAATGCTTCTAGTTTTAGGTATCTAATGTTTAATTGTCAGTGGCTTCTGATGTTTTATAAGGAAATTGTTGGGGATAATGCATGTCTTTTTTTTTTAAAAGTAATATTTCTTGTTATGAATTTTTCAGTGTGTGAAAATGGCTGGCGCTGTTGCTTGATTAACAGAGATAGGAAGATGCCTACAGATTACATCAGGAATGGAGTTCTTTATGTCACAGAAAAGTGAGTCATTACACTCGACACATTTGTTAGGAGGGAAATGCATCAGACGTTAAAAAAACCTGAATCCAAAAGTAATACTTTAACAATGTTTTGAAACAAAAATGCCTTTTCATGGTGTTTCATGACCTCAAGAAAGCACTACAGGAGAGGGAGAGCTGAATCTGGGGTGTGGTAATGCTTAACAAACGTGATTTTGCCTTGCAAAGGCTTGCATAGGAATGGAGAGTAGCTCTAAATAGTCAGTTGTTAGTAGCTGCAGTTCTTGATGTGAGTAACACACTAACTATATATATATGTATATACACACTAAAAAAGAAACCTAAAAGCTAAGCGTACTTCGATAAGTTGTGATCAACTTAATTTGGCAAATACTTTTAGTTTCTGTCTTTGAAGCAAATTCAATGTCTAGCTTCCTTGAAACAATGTGCAGCAAAAAGCAAATAGAAATCTAATCCTTGGTTTCAAAACTAGTTCACTACTGTTTGGGTCTTGCACTGAAATTCCTTTGGAATGTAATGAATGGAAGTAAGGCTCATCTGTATGCATTGTCACCTAGTGATGGAGAGCACTCTCCAGCATTTAGAAATCTGAGCTTTTATCTGCATCACAATAACATGAAACTTAACACAGTGTTTTTCATTAATCTTCTTTTGGGATGGTAAAAGACTTATAAGCCTTTTGAGATTTGGTATTTCTATGACTTAAGAATATATGCACTTCCTATGTCTTTAAAACACTTGTCAGATTTAACCATTCGGGGCAGTAATATAAATACAAGATTTTTTTGTATTGTGTGCCTGCTGTATGTTGTGGGCTTTCAGACAACTTAAGAGAATTTACAAATATTTGCTCTAAATTAGAAGCTGGGGCTGAATTGCATATTTTGCCTCTTTCTCTTTTTTGAAGCTGATTTTAACCTGTGATATTTCAAACTTGAGAAGGGATGGCAGGGATATTTGGAGCTTTGGTTTAGAATACTGTATCAAAATGAGCATTTTCTTTCCTTGTCTTCAGTTACTTGTGCTTCGAAAGCTCCAAATCTGGCTCATCTAAGAGAAATAAAGTTATAAAGCTAACGGATATAACAGATATTCAGAAGGTATGTCTGTTTTGTGTGTGTCTGTTCTATTGGTAGCAGGAATTACGTAATGCTAACTTCAGTTTGGGTGTTGATATTGGTAGATGCACCATCTTAACAGTAGGTGCCTCAGAAGGAAGAGGGATTATTGTCAGTGGGGAAAGTTAAATCATTAGAATAGCCAGACTGAATTGGGCTGGAATTTTGTGTAGTTGGGTTCCTAACACTAACAGAGGCAAGAAGTGAATGGTTGGAATTAAGGTAAGTCCAATATTGTTCTTCATCTGGTTGAGTTTTATCAGCCTGCAGTCACCAATGGCTTTATTGGTGCCTTGCATCAATCTGTATGGTGTTTAATGTCATTTTTTGTTACCTTCACAGAACCTGGCCTACTCTTAAATGCAGACACCCCTACTACTACATCCTGTGGCCATGAGTGCCACAGATTAAATCATGCTGTG
>JANHGB010044912.1:0-33926 GCA_026283785.1 Coracopsis vasa
ACCCGTGTCGTCACCCGCCGCCCGCCCCGACCATTGGCTGCGCCCGCGCGGCTGCGACGGCCCCTCGACGCGCGAGGCGGGCGGGCGGGCGCGCGAGGGGGCAAATCTTGTGTTTCAAGGCCGCTGCGTGGGGAAAGCGCGGCGCGGGGGGGTCCTCTCCGGGCGGTTCCGCGGCGGGTCCTGAGAGGCGTCACGGAGCGGCCCGGTCCTCGTCCTCCCCGAAGTGTCGGGGTCCCCCCAGATACCGTTCGCCATGTGGCAGCCTGTGGGATGCTTCTGTCATGACCCAGGCGTGGGGAAACCCACCAGGAGCATGGCGAGAGCAACCCGCCCCAGCCACAGAGAGGGCACAAAGATCCCCAAATGCACCAACGAAAACCCTCCTTCCATCCAGAACTACACCCTCCTGGGCAGTGTGTGGTCCTGCTCCTGCTTCTCCCAAACCCACAAGTTCACCTCCTCCGTGAAAGGTCTGAACAGTACAAACAGCCACTGTTTGGATGAGGACGGCCTCAGTTTACAACGTTTATGGGAAAAAAACAATCCCCAGACAAACGTGACCACTTTTACAACCCCCCAGGCCCATGCCCACCGGCTGCGGGAAGGGCTGTGCTGCTCCATCCCAACATGGGCACAGCTTTGAGCCTTTTTCTCATCATTTCCTAAGGGAGAAGCACAAGGCCGTGTTTATCAATGCATTATGCAGCAGCCATAGGCAAGGAATGACGTCTGCCTTCTGCTGGCTGCTATTGCCACAGGTGAGGCAGGTCACATTACCCAAGAGGAGATAACAAACCATCCCAGCCACGCCACACAGTATGTGATCTTCTCTGGCCAGGCACGGTCATGCTGTTGCCGTGCAGAACATCAAAGGACATGTTTTCCAGGAGCAAAAGCGCACTGAGTCACGCAGCCAACGCTGCCGTGACAAGCAGCCCCTACTGAATCACCACCGTCCCTTCCTGCTGAAGCCTCACCAAGGCCTTTTTCCCCAGCAGAAGTCAAACCTATCACTTAGCTATCTATCTGCAGCAGTCACGGTCAAGCCATGGAGCAAGCTGCCAGTGCCGCTTCCACCCCTGCAGAGAAATACCCCTGTGAAGAGATGGCTCTTGAGATCCTCCAAGGTCAGCAGTGACCCTGCGAGGCCTCAACAATGGAAGAGGCACTTTCCACTCTCTGCTGCAAGCCACATCCACCGCAGTGACAGCACAGTGTGCACTCATGGGGGCTCGGGACAAGGGTTGGGTGACCCCTGCAGAGGACACCTCTCCCTTGTTGAGCCAAGACAGCGGAGTTTGCAGAGGGCTTATATGCTGTCCCAGCTTTTGCCCCTTCAAAGGCTGTGCAAGGATTTGGGGTAACAGTGATGAAGGGAACGCTGCTGAAGTAGCTGTCAGGGGGTCCTGAAGGGCCATACCCTGCAAAGTGCTGTTTAAAACCAGCCCACGGAGTCAGAAAGGACCGAGCAGGTGGTGCACATGCCTCCTCCAGAGTAGAAATCATTCCCAAATGCTTTGGACACAGGACAGAAGGTTACGGACCAGCTCCTACACAGTGTGAAGCGTGTGCTTGCTTACAGGCTTCCAAAGGACGGAGGCAGCCCAAGGAGAAGACGCAGCCAAAGCACTGTCAGGCAATTACAGATGTTAGGACTGAACCTGTGGGTTAATCACATCCATTCATTTTAAAAAGTCCAACTAAAACACAGTTTTAACACAAACTATTAGCAGCACTATTCTCATGAGCACTGTAACAAAACCAGCAGGCTCTCTGAGACACCAAGCCCGGTGCCTCAGCTTCCCTCTGAAGTTGCCAAAGACTGGGTGAGAACAGATGAAGGAAGAGTTTCAGCTTCCTCTCTCTTGTGAAAGAGCAGAAACTTGACTCCATGACTGCATGCAGTGAAAAAGCAGGATCAGACCCCGTACTGTCAGCCTGGCCCAAAGTGACGACTCTCTCGGGAGCCAAGGAAACCTTGCAAACATTGACTGTGCACAGTGAAGCTCCTCCTGGACATCACAGAGAGTTTTTACAAGTCTGTGCCTTCGAGGTTGGCCTTTGGAGTCCTCACAGCCCCTTGAACTTGTGCTGTTTCAGCCAGTCTCTGCTGGGAGAGGGAAACAGCCCCCCAACCCCAGGCACAGGGCTCGGCAGTGCAAAGCTAGACTGGCCCCACAGGTCTGACACCCGGGATGGGCTGGGCTGGACCAGGCGAGCAGAGCGTCATTGACCCTTGTCCTTGTCATTGGCTTTGTCCCCACGGGGTGCCAGAAAGCAGTCCAGTCCCTGCTAGATGTGAGTCCTGTGTGACTGTCACATGGGTGTCAAAGCTAGCTGGAAATGCTTAAGAGTCTGCATGCCCATGAGGCCCAGCCTCCAGACCCGCAGGGCCTGCCCTGCCCCAGCTACATCTCGGAGCAAGGGTCTCATCTTGCAAACATAACCTCAGAAGCTGCCCTAATTTGAGCGCCAATGCCCCAGGCTTTAGGAGGCTGAAAAGCAGGAAGAGGGATCTGGCTGGACCAGGCCCATTGCCAGCCCCAACAGCTCCATTCTTCTGTGCTACAAAAGGCAGGACTGGCTGTGTCAGGACCATCCTTGCCGCAGTGTCTCTATTGTCGGGCTGTGCACAACCTCCTCAGCCCCTCCGTGGGCACCCCCCGCCAAAAGTGGTTCAGAGACAACTTCTCCTGAAGATGCAGCCCATGGCAATACAAGGCCAGGTGGCCAACACAGCAAAGCAAGAGAAAGAGAATGGGATATTAGCTCTGAGTAACAAATAGCCTCTCACAGCCTTTGTTCCTTCAAAAGATGCCCAAGGACTTCAGAAGCCAAAAGCCACATAACCTCACCTGTCAGATCCAACCAGACAGATCCCCCCCAAACTGCAGTGCCGCAGACCCACACCGCCTGAAAGGACCAGCACCCTTCCCTGTGGCAGAAGGGTGTGCAAGAAATGTCTCAGCAAAGGAGGCCAAGCACCAGCATCTTCAGAAACCAAATGTACTCTTAGCTGGGATGACCAGGAAGTTAACAAAGTAAAGTCTTTCTTGAGCAAATAGAGGAATCCCATCAAAAGCTGCCTGATCCTGCTTCCACAGGGAACGTGGTCAAGCAGGGGAGGAGGGCAGGAATTCAGGAAAGCTCAGCAGCCGCACATCTGCAAGATGCCTCAGTAAGTACTATGTAGGATGTAACCTCAATTGGGTACATGGCTCCAGAGGTAGCTCAGCTACACCCCAGTATCTGCAACAAACCCCTCTCTGCTCCAGCAGGGCAGGAAGGGGGACACTTTCTCCATCTGCAACAGAACTGGTTCTGCTGCATTTATCACACCTTGCTGGTAAGCAACACAATCTGAGCAACACAGCATGACAGGCAGTTGAGTGTCAGTAGGTTTTCATGGGAAAGGGGGGAAAGGATCCCATTAATCTCCCATAGTTAGCAGTACCTGCCAGGGAGCTCATCCTGCAGCTAAAATTAACTCTGAACAACTAAATCCCACCCCATTAACAAAACCCCCGTAAACAGCGACCCATTCTGGCTCCTCACAGCTGTGGGTATTATACTACCCCACAGCTTTCTGCCAGTGCCAGACCACAAAGGCACAAGTATTCGGCCACCACGGCTCCTGCTCCTGACCAAGGCTGCATCAAGTGTGGGCTACGGGGACCAGCCTGAGCTGCAGCAGCACTGGAGCCATTCAGAGCGGTACCACAGCAGGACCAGCTCAGCTGCACTGGGGCTGATGTGGGGCGCACAGGGAAGGGACACAGAGGGATGCTGGAAGCTAACAGTTAAATTTGGGGGCCCATGATGTCATGGTTCCCCCGCGCCCCACGGATTGGCTGTGGGTGAGCATCTGCGGGGAGCTGGGGTTGCTTATTTGCCTGAGGTTCAGACCTTTCCCAGCGGCTCTGAATCAGACTGGTTGTCGTGACAACGTGGATAGTGGCAGCTCCTGATAACCACGTAATGAGGTTGTCACAAAAAGGAGCCCCTCCATCAGAGAGGTTTAGGGATCATTAATGTTTCCGAGGGAGCGTGAGAGCAGGAGAGGTAAGGGGACCATCTGGCGATGCTGGAGCACGTCAACAGCCTCCCTTGGAAAGGAGGTTCATTAGACAGGAACCACCTACCGACACGTAGCGATGGGAACCAGGCAGGCTGCCTGCCAGCAGTGAGGGGTCCCAACTGCGCAGCTGTGGGATCTGCTGTATGCTGAGATCCAGGCAAAGATGGAGCAAGGAGGACACACGAGTGCTGCTTGGGAACAGCTGGAGCCCCTGAGGGGTGAAGGTGCCTGGGGGCCACTTGGGCACAGGGCAGTAACACAGCCTGGGACAAGTGACACAGTGAGGCTGGCACACTGTGCTACTAGTTTCACTTGCTCCCTTTTAGGGATCAAGTCACTGAGAGACTCTGTGCCTTAGTACACTCCATCTGCAGGTAACTTCTGTGAGTGTTCCGAATCCCTTCCCACCACCATGCCATGGGCAATGGGAAGTACACGTACTGCAAACCTTGCACAGCGCAGGGCAGGGACAGGCACCAAATGCAGCTCATTCCAAGAGAATTCATGGATGACTGCATTATCCTGAGGATCCTCTCAGCTCAGGTGCAAGAATGACAAGGCAGGACAGAGCTGTGCCCTTGTCATTACTGGAGATTGAGCCTGGAGGATCATGCAAAGCACCAAACACAGTGTTTTCCCCTGGCATCTACACATGCACTGTCTTCCCACCCAGGGAAACATTTTGTCCTTCACCTTGTCCTTGTAAAACATGGGTTTCACCCTATTCTCAGAAAACCCTCAAGATATCTCCCATTGCCTGCAATAATAGTGAATTGGGGTGTGCAGTCTGAAACCTTCATGGATGGTGATAACCCCACTGCTTGGAGAAGCTTCAGTTGCCAAGCTACTGACCCCTGAGTCCAGGTCCCTGGAGAAGAATGCCCACATTCACGTTAAGAATACACTTTGGGATAGAACTTTCCTGCAATATGAGGAAGTCTGAATCTTTCCTAGGATGAGGCAGAACTTACCTCCATCAATAACTCTTCATGAATGTTACAGCAATAACTGACAGAATGTTTCTTTTACATCATCCTCATCTGCTTTAAAAATACCTACTATAAACACTTGCTTACGTCAGTATAAGTAGAATAAAATCTTCATATTAAAAGCAGCTGTTCTTTTAGTTTAGTTTATATTTTTACCTCATATCATCATTTTCCCACTCAAAATTAATACCTCAACTGTGGATTTGAGATGTAATAAGAATATTAACACATGCCATTTAAACAGCACTCAGCTACTGAAGACTGCATTTACCAGATACATTTCTTAATATACCACTGCTACACCTCATTAAAATGTTGAATCTTCACAACTGTTGCAAACAATCAAGTGGGATTTAATCCACCTCCAGGAACTAGTAAAACTGAATGTAATGCTCTCCTACTGCGGGGCCGTGTGTGCTATAAAATCCAAAGCTAAGACAGAGATATAGTTGATTACATATAGCAGGAATACTCTCAGATTAATACAAGGCACTGGCTTCACAAATCCGGCCTCTCTCTGAAAGGGAGAGGAATGTCTGCAAGGAAACCCCCATCCTGGAATAGGGTTGTGAAGAGGGAAACTATACAAGCTGATACTGATTAAACCAGTGCTCTGAAATACCATGCGAGCTGTGACGTGATGCTTCCCAAGGACAGGCCATACAGCCCAGCACCACTGCTCCTCCACAACAGTTTCCAGTCCTTCCTCATGCTACTGCAGACCCAGGGGAGTGTAGCCAAGCTGCCACAGCCCAGCACAAACACTAGGTTTACTGATATGTGCACATGCACAACCATGTCTCTGCAGAGGGGAGAGACTGTTCTCATTTAGGAACACATATATATAAGTATGCTGCTGTAAGCTTTAAGGGCAAAATCTGACAGTAAAACCACTACAACAAGATGGGCACATGCAGCAAATTTATCTTCTCCTTGAAAAATAGCTGTCATTCAACATTGATTCTTCATTGGAACAGCCACACATCACTGTGCCTCACTTTTCAACCTATAAAATGTCTAGAGCTGGGTGAGACATGTAAAAACTGTTCTCCAAGCTGTTTATCTTTGTTTTCATCTGAAAAGCATTTGCCAACATACTAGGATTTTTACACAAGTTGTTCTCCATTATCTTCCTCAACTCCATGTGCACAGGAGTGATACTGGTTCCTGTGCCTGCTGGGAGACATCACAAGAGGCTCAAGAGCTGAAGTGTCACCATTTTACAGGCTATGTCCACTGCTGTGGCAGTGTCTGGATCTGGGGTTTTATTTTACATTCGCCTCGATGTAATCAGCAGGAGTCATTACTGCAGCACTGAGGAGGAATGAGTGTGAAGCAGCCCTGTGGCACATCCCTCTGCTTGTGACACCTGAGCTCAGCCCTGTGCTGAGAACACACGTGCCACAGGGAGACCTGCTGAGCTCCTACCTCAATGCATGTATCCGAAAGGGGTAAAGCATTGGGGGTACCTGACATTTGGTGTTTTCACAGATGCTGAATATGGAGGCCAATATATAATCTGTGATTGTCCAGAGCATTTCAGCATCCCAGACCAAACCACATGAAGGTAACATCCAAAGGGAAGGCATGTAGCTGATCTGATTCATGAAAATGAACTGACTGAAGCCAACAAGGCACAATGCAGTTGTGCTTCAGGAACAGAAAGGGCTTAGGCAGGGATTCAGACCTCTTTTTCGCTCTCCATAACCAGAAGATTTCAGGTGGGGGATGATTATGGACTGAAGATCCAGGAGACTGGACCCTTTAGAGATCCTAGACCCTCAGCTGTGGTATCACAGAGGAGGGTCTGAATTATTCCTTCAAAACAGATGGGACAGCTGAGGCTGCTGTTCTAAGATTCTATGCTTCTATGACATGTAGTTCCTTCCCCTGCCCCTACAAATGAAAGCAGATCCTTATTTCCATGTGTCTCCTCCTGCTCATTCAGCTCTGTCTTAAAGAGCCCCCTTTCCCACAACAAATGTTGTAAATCTGAGAATTAACCTCATACCAGATGAGGCTGAACTTTGATTTCACAGTTACGGCAGCTCCACTGACGTCATGTGAATATGAACAAAGGTGCTATGGGTGGCAAACCCATGGCACTGCATGACAGCGTGTGAGCACTGAAGAATGCCGAGTTACCAACATGTTACAATGCAAAGGTACTATAGGCATTGGGATAACATCAGTCCAGAGGGCCTGGAGTAGAAAAAGGTCTTTATGTAGTTGCCATTTCATGAATGAAGACTTCATTGCCTGGAGAATATCCCATGACAATTAGAGTTTACTACCACGCCAGCTCAGGGCAGTGTCCTCCCAGCAGCCAGAATGTGAGCTTGACTTAGAGAATACCCTTCCCAAGCTTACCAGGGTTGTGACCTGGAAAGCTGAAATGCAAGAAACTGGCTGCTGACCAGGCAAAGTATTTGATGCAGGGTTAGAGAATTCAGTGGCTCTTGGCTATAGCAGACAGAGTAGACAGGCATCAACAGCACTAGCTGAAGTGCCCCTCTTTTCCTCAGCGTGCCTCACAGCAGCTACAGCAGCGGGACTGAGCCTGCCTTTATGATACAAACAACTTGCAACAGCTGAAGAGAAAGAGTCCTCTGAAACCCAATTTAGTGACACTTCACACAGGGTTTCAGGAAGTTGTTCCAGAGGAAGAACTTTCACCTTTGCAAGACTGACCACATCACGATAGTAAATGTGCCATAAACAAATTCTATGTATTGAGAGGAGCTACTAGAGCCTAAAACACAGCCGTGCCTCCAACACATCCTCAGTGCAGATACTTCTTTAGAGGAGAATACTTCCTTCTCCTTCTTTCTCCTTCTCCTTCTTCTTCTTCTTCTTCTTTCTCCTTCTCCTCATCACTGTTTGTGAACACTTCCATCACCTTTTTTCCCTTTCTCCCCTGTAACTCTGCACACACTTACAGCTCGCTACACATCAGGACACAGCAAGTAAAATGTGAAAGCTTATAGATTTGTTCATGCCAAACAGTATTTCACTACTATTTGTCCTCAGACTCTCGGGTTTGTTTGGCCACAAAAAGAATTCTGTAAGGAATAGTGAAGACTGGTCGCCCAGCTAAGCCTGTGTGCAGGTACAAACACCAAGAGGTTTGTTCCATGCATTTATCTTTCATGTCACTGAGAAAGTTACAGTATGTTTTGACACAGCGCAGGCAGAACCAAGCATTAGTTTTCGAAGCCAATATGCCACAACCCCAGAAAAAGCATTTTTATCGTAAGTTCAGAGCCCAGAAGGCAGTGGAGTGTGAGTTTGCTGGAAAAATAGGGGCTTTTCTTCTAAAAATTATGCTTTTCAGCATACAAAATAGCCCAGGCTTGACAAGTCTTATCTGAACAAAGAGGTTTGAACACAAGATTACGGCCAAGATCTGTTCATGGGATCCAGAACCCAAGAGAGACCATAGAGTGAGGGTGAGACCTGTTGTAGATGTGGGGACCTTTTCGTATCACTTTCAGTGACCAGCTTCCTTTAAAAAACTCAAGAAAGCCTCAATTTCAGCATGCACCCACAAGATGGGAGAACACAATTCATGGCAAGCTCAGGAAGGTTTTGGTTTCCATCCAGTTCAGAGCAACAACCAATGTAAAAAGAAGAAAAAATATGTTAAGAACCATGAGCACGACCTTTCGACCAGCTTCAGTCAAGTACATAAAGCTCACCAGTGCAGGAAGCTCCACATTTCAGCCCTCATGTGGCTGTGAAAGGGGGTTGTTCAGAGGATCCAGTCAAGCTGATTCATCTGGTGCTTAAAGTTGTCACCTAATCAAGAGCTGGGATCAGGAAGGAATCCCCAGGTGACATTAAAATGTTAAATGCAATGGACTGAATCCAATTATTATTTTTATTGGAATTGCTAATATGTGGGATGGGGCTGGAGGGTCTGATTTCCAGCATAAACACATGACATTAAGGGCACCGGAGGCAGGGACTGATTGAAGCTTTTGACCTGTTCCGTGCTGCTGCTGCGCCAGGTCAGACTTCCCTTCCACCCCAGGCTGCTGACTGACAAGAAGCTCCCTCAGGGTCTAGGAATCCCTGTCACAGCAATAGTGTCTGGCTGCTCTCCTGCATCACAAAGGCTACAAACCTGCACGGTTGCCCTCCTATTTCCCTAACCACCATCTTCCATGAGGCATTTCCTCCTTTTAGTACCCATGAAATCCGAAGCTCAGTGATTTATGGTAAACCTAGCACATAAACAGAGAAACTGTCTCCTTCCCTGAGCAGATGAATTTCTCTCTGTGAAGAGACCTCAGAGCACCCTTCATCTCTTCAGGTTGCATATGTGCAACCTGTAGCCAGTGTACCAAGACAGCCTTCCTTGTCAGGAAAGTGCTTTTGCAGTTAGCTGATAAGTTTCCCTGCCAGTCTGAGCTGCTTCAATGCACGGATATGTCATAAACCTTCCTCCCCAAAAATCCCTCACTGCACAAGAGGAAAATGACTGGGGTGTGTTGACAGGCTTCAACTACCTGAAATCACTTTGAAAAGTATTACAGGGACCCAACCCCGCCAAGAACAATCACCTTTAAAATAGAAATCAAAATTAAATACCTTGATTTTTTCATGGGAGGAAAAGCAACGTGTTTCACTGGAGCTCCCACTCCACCTCTGTGTCACGCTGATACCTTCACTGACAGTCACGCTCAGCTTCTGCCAGTGCCCCATGGAGCCCACCAGGATGGGGTCATCACGCTCAGTATCCACCTCCCTGCTCCTGGTCTCTGTTAAGCAGATAATGGCTCCATATGAACAATCTTTACAGTGAAAGGTACCATCCCATGTTGAGGGCACTGCCAGAGAGGAGCAGAGCCAGAGGCCAGGGCTGGGTTTGGTAGCATCCTGCCTGCTTTCCTGATGCCATGTATCCGCACCAGACTCCAGCTGACAGCATGCAGCCAAGTGTAATAAGTGATTCCATGACATAACTCCAGTTTACACCAGTGTAAGTAAGACTGGGTTCCTGTCCTCACTTTGCCTATGCTACCAGTGTTGCTTTGCTGTGTGACTGCCAGTCTGAATGCCAACCCAGCCTGCCTCTGGCTTACTGCGGGACGCAGCCTCACTTCCTTCAGTGCAGCCTCGCAGTCGAAACAAGATGTTTGTTCATACATGTTTTTAACCATGTTGCTACCCTGGCTTCCTCTCATTAGCCACCTTGGTCCCACACCAGGGAAACAGGCCAATTACCTCGCACAGCCTAAGGGAGAGCTGCTGCTTGAGGAGGCAATGGGTGCTTGCCCTGGTGGGAATCACGGCTGGCCATAGTGAGGGGAGGAAAACCCAGAAGTTGAGGAAGTCTCAGCAAAGCAGGAGGGGAAATGCCAGACAAATTCCTCATCGTCAGACACCACCAAAGGAACACCTCAGTCAAGCCCAGCCACCCTGACCACACTGTCTCCTTTGAGGTGACACCTGCAAGTCAAGCTACAGTAGAGGCCATCAGCAAACAGCCTCATCCTGCTCTCCCCGTGCGCTGGGCAGACACATCAAGCCTGGGCTGTGTGTGCCATACAGAAGGTCAGTAAGACACAGGCACTAAGGCTTTCAACTAAGCCAAAAACTCTCTGTTCCCTTTTTCTCACAGGCATCATCAGAGAGACCAGGCCCCTACTCCTTCAAGCTTGTCATCACACAAGTCATGGGCTCTATCTCCCATAAGAGATATGATCTGTCAGTTCAGGCTGAGACACATATAGCCCAGCTCCTCCTCCTCACAAGGAGTTAAGTGATCGTACAGTCTTAGCTACACTTACCAGTGTCTACATTGAGAGAGGAGGGAGGGGAGAGGAAGCTGGCTTGTCCTTTGGAGGTGCAGTCCCTTCAGCGCCTGCCTCCCCCAGGCCCTGCACCACCAAAATGGATTTTCACACTGAATTCCACACACAGCCTTTGTGCATCCTGCTTGATTTACATGGCAGCCACACTCCCTTCAAAACAGAGCATGGTCCAGCACAGATTTACTGGGCACAAAGCGAATTACAGCTGTGAACAGAACGTCTGGACAATTGCTATGGCAAAAGGGACTGGCATCGCTTCATGCTACTGCTGCCAATTATCTCCTGGTTGCACAATGAACCCCTTATCAGCACCTCTCACAAGAGCAAGACAGGAGGCGCTTTGCAGCCTTTGCTTTTTGCCTCACTAATCATTGCTGGGCTGACAAGTCCCATGGACCAGGAACAAACTGCTCTTCTGGCTCAGAAATAGAGCCCATACCGTGCCTTCGCTCTGACTGCTGAAAACGTGCCCTCAGATGGCCTGTGATGCCATTTTTGTCTTCTAATGGAAGCTGAATGTCACTGCTTTCCCCATCAGGAATGAATGCTGGCAGACTTGTGGCACCAGGCAGGAGCTGAATGGGTCTGTCCCAGGAGAGGGGCACTGGCAGGCACAACTGGAAGCATAACTCAGTGCCAGGGTCTGCCGGAGCCCACTGGCACAGACAGGCAGCCTTGCACACCCCAGCTCATGTCTCCTGTCACTGCCACCCTCAGCACGCCTTGGGGAGGTGGAAAGTCACCAGTCTCCTTGGAAGGAGACTACAAAACTGAGTTTCATTTGCACCCAAGTGATCTGCTCAGGATCTGCTGGGTGGATTCAGGAGACAGGAGGAGAAGGCCTTAGTTGTCTGCTGTTTAGTGATTTAATGTTAGAAAGCACTGGCACTGAAAGCATCTCAGCTTCACAGCCTTTGAGCTTTTTTGGTTGTGGTTCTAAAAGGCAAACTCCAAATCAAAATGCTCACATATAACATAGGAATTTTCCTCCCTCTGTATAGCATCTCCACTCCATGAGCTACCCAAACCTCATGTAAACAAGGTAAACAGATTTTACCTTACCTAAGGGAAACGAGAGGCACAGCGAGTCCCACATAACACTCCAGCACTGCAGAATAACCCATGTACTTTGCACTCTACTCCCTATACTATCCGCTCTACTTTGTAATTTTCCAAGCAAAACTCATTTTGACCCTGCAGTAAACTGTCTGTCCAGAATTGCTGCCACTGAACTTGCAGGTCTGGCTCACTACACCTCCCTCCAGTGTCCTTGTATGGACAAGGCCTGGAAAAGTGAACTGCTTTGAATGGAAACGGGGCAGGGGATAAGGATGGCCATCAAATCCAGTTTTCTTCCTGCTCCTGCCCACCTCCTGGGCTCATGAACCCGCAGACTATCTGCTTACTGCAGCACCGGCCACCTGTCTTGGAGCTGTGGCTGTGAATTCAGTGTATTTTGCTGCTAGGCATGCCCAGAAGAAGTGGTCGTGGCCCTGTAAGCACCTGAGACAATGTGGGGTATCCATGAATGCCATCTACTGGCACTTTCTCCATTAACCTTTACAAAGCCGCTTTGTGGGGCGTTTCCATACCCAGAGCACAGAGGTACCACTGGCTCCTGTTCCCTCCCTAGCAGGGGAAAAAGCCTGTGCCTTCTCCAGTATCCCAACCTCCCGAGGAAGTAAATCAGGTGGATTCAATCTATCATCTACTACAAGGATTGTTTAAGTAAAATGAGTAAGTTTTCCTGGTAGGGAAAGGATAATAGTTAAGGAAACGAGATCTCAAGAGATACTTGGTGATGTTTCTGCTAGTTGGATAAGAAGACACCAGTGCAAACAGAATACCAGCATATACCCATACTGTCTGCCCCCTGGAACTTCAGTTTCTAAGGATTGCAAAGAAAACCTCAAGATTCAGATGCCCAGGTTTCTTGCAGTGTGCTGAGAGCCAGAAAGAATGGCTCTACCATGAGTGATCTCATCCCTAATGACCACACTTGGAGTGATAGCCATTGGGGGACAAACATGGGTTATTTATCCAGTTTTCGTGGGAGAGAGAAGCAAGAGGATCCCAAACCTGCATACTTTGTACAAAGGAATATTTCATTAAAGGAGCCCAAGTCAAAGGCATCTGCATGCACCATTGCTTATTTTGCTCCCTCAGAGAACTGGCAGCCAAAGAACAGTAGAACACAGCAGCAATAGTTTTTCCTGTTACCTGGGATCACAATACCATCACTTTAGGTACACACTACTTTAGGAGGCAGAATATTAATGTTGCCTACCCAGGGTTTCTCCAGCAGTAATGAAAATTAAGGAGATGGGCAGTGTGACTCATATAGATTATATGCAGTAAACAAATAATGAAAATAAACCACTGCAATATGCAGTTTGGGAACTCCTGTACCTTATGTGTTATTATTTATTAATTGCATTCCCATAGCAATATCCCTCTGCAGCACCCTGTAGCCTGAAGCCCCTTGCTTTCTAAGTGTTAATTAGGGCTCACAATAAATGCTGAGAAGTGAAGGAAGTGTGTTCATCTCCCTCCTATGTTTGCAAAGCCCTACAAGCAAAACCCAAAGGGACTTGCACAAGGTCACAAGTGAATCAATAGCACTGCCAGAAACAGCTCAAAGCTCCTGGCTTCCAGGTTCCTCCCACAGAGAGGGAAAGGTTAGTAATGAATCACTATAGAAGTGGGAAGGAGCAAGAAAAGCACAGGGTGCAGGCTGGCTGTGTTCACAAGTCAGTTCATTAGATTGTGGCCTAATTAAAATAAAGCCTTTGCATCTTGTCTTTGTTCCTTGATGATGTGGGCAACAGGTATAGGTTGCCCATTAAGTTTAAACTGTAAAGCTAGGAGAGGGCTTCTAACCTTGGAGAGAGTGGAACAGCCCTGCAATGGGGCAAGAAATCCTGTGTTCTCAATACAGCATCTCCAGCGCTCATGGAAAGCATCACTGGACGGAATTCCCTGCAACAGCAGAGGCAGAGAAATGAAGACACAAAAGGCTCCTCCCAGTGCTCCCCTCCACAGTACACCTAGCTTTAGAAGCACCACACTTGCCATTTCAAGTGAAGTTCCCAGGTGTTTGTCACCTCTAGAAAGCAGCTCCTGCACCTTAGCGACTGTAATGAACACACGAGTCTAATCTGCTTTTAATGGCTGGAGTCAAAGAGTACTTCTGCTGAAACTGCAGCAAGTGTAGATCACATATCTCTGAGTGCAGTGAAGCTGGGGAAACAAGGGCACTACTTGTGCTGTGGTATCTCTCCTCCTTTTTTGCCAGGAAAACAGTGGGAACAGAAAGGAAACAACTTACAACAGCCCATGAAAATGAAACATTAACCGAAGACATGACCTCCACGGACAAGCCCTAACAACTAGGAAAGCTCTACCACAATAAAAGAGGTTTTTTTGTCTAAAGATTCTTTTCAGAGGGGAACGGTCTGGTCGGGGGAAGAGCTGGGTTTAACTTGCTTCATCTTCAGTGGGTTTTAAGGGTCTGATGAGGACCCCCACTGTTGCCATCACTCACCTGTTCCACACAGGCAGCGTCACGAGCACAGGCAGAGTGCCTCACCTCAGGGAAAGGAGGTTTTCAGTTAGCGAGGGAAGAGTGCAGCCCAGGCTCTTCCTGCAGCTCACATGAGGATGAAGAGCTACAAAATGAAATACCCAAATCTCCCTCTGCAAAAGCAGTTCATGAGTGACCAGAGGTGAAATGCTAAAGCAAATACAACCTAGTGCACGCAGAAGGACTGAGCCACTGAGATCAGGAGCTGCCTGAGGCAGCTGCATACAGGCTGCACATCCAAGAGAATTCCCTGCCAAGACAGACACCCTCTGGACAAGACCATGCTGAAAAGCCCAAGTGTTTGGCAGATGAGAAGGGAAAAAAGTAACTGTAAACTTGGAAGGTAAAAGACGCTGCTCTCACCCTTAACAGCTCACAAATGGATTTTTCCCTATCTTGTTTGCCAAACATTTCAAAGCAGTGTTATATCTCCTACTAAATCATGATGCCCACACAAGGAAACTGAAGCGAGCAGTGGCCCATGAGATGGCATAGAGTGTTGAAAATGATGCTTTCAAAAGCATTTGAGATAATGGAAGAGAAAAGGAGGGATCGGAAGCAGCAATGAATGAACACGTACGGGATTTCTCTGTACATCAGAACTCTGAGCTTCAAAATCACGTGGAAACCCCCGCTTTCCTGGTCTTAACAGGATATAGCCCAGGAGATGGACTGAAAGCTCTGAGGCAATTCATTTTCCAACATGACAATGCAGTCTACAGCCAGAGCATCACATTGCAGTCATGCTGCCTGTTACTCAGTGTGAAAAAAGATCAAAGAGCAAGAGGGAGCGGGTCCAGCACGGCATGGAGCCAGGGAAGCTCATGTCCTTAGGAACTTTTATCAGCTTTCAGTCCCTCTCCTCTTCTGCTTTGCTGTCACTTATCACTAAAATTAAATAAGATTTGGTCTTGTTACTCTGTTAACCAAGAGACTCTGCAGACTCAGAAAGTCAAAGTTGGTCTAACCTGCTGGATATTCGCTCCTGGTACACCTGATGGGAAAGCACAGCCTAAGATGGAGAGAAAAGCGGACTCATTCCTTAGAAATGTAAATGCCTGTTGCCTGCCCAACTCATAAAAGAAACACTGCAAAAGGGTTACAGACACAGAAGAGGTACAATTGGGATGATCCTATAGAGGTGTATCAGTAACTGCTGTTAAACAGCATGGAAAAACCTGATTCACAGATCCACAAAGGATTCGGGACAGGGAATGCCAATATCACACTGCAGTGCCTAGCCTTCACAAACTGTCTGTACAACAGGCAGTCAATATCCCTGCAAAGTTGCCTGCTTGTGTTTCATAGCTGTATTATCTTCCAAGCTCATTTTTGGTCCTTATCTCAGAAAGGTGCTGTTCATCTCTTCCTCCCAAATGTCACCTCCCCAGTTCCATGCAGCCTGAGCTGCTCATATATTTCCATGCCTTGAAAAGTTAGGATAGACACTTATCCTAAACCCAAACACTAATGGATGCTCCTTGGGTCACCAAAATACAGGGTAGCACTGTAGCATAGACACAGCTCTTTCTGCTACTGTGCCAGCATTTTAGGAGGATTCCTGGTTTTCTTCTCTCCCTGATGCTTCCTTACAAACCAGGCTCTCTCCTGCCTGGTCCTGCTGTGCCACAAGTCTCGTTGCTGCTGCAGGGGAAGGCAAGCCATCTTGCTTGCATGGCTGCCTCTGCATCTCAAGCTGATTTGTATGAGACACTGCCACCCAGCACAATTTGCATAGGGACCAAAATGCGAGGCCTGCACAAAACGGAGCAGGGAAACCATTTGTCTGTCCACTCGGAAAAGGGTAATGGCAGGGATACTTTGCACATGTTTACTATGAAGTGTTTCCTAAGCCTCCAAGCTATAGAATTTGTACATAAAAGGAAGTTTGCCCTCTTCTCCCAGCCTCACAATCCTATTTGCTTCAGATTAACACGAGTGACCTCTACTTCACTTGAGCTTCATTCATTGCCCACAGAGCAGCGCCTGGCTTTGCTGAATTATTTCCCTGCCATCGTGAAATGCTATTCAGCTGCATTGGGGGCACAAGACTGCAGATGCAGGTGCTAGTGTTCTATTACATTAACTGTTCAACACCCAGACAAGAATCCTATTTAAACCTCACCCAGATTAAAAGGGTTGCAGAAAATCATGACGTAAGATACCTGGACTTAACACACACAACACTAGGCCCAAACGTGTGATAAAGAAAATAGGGGTGAACTACATACTCATAATTAAATGTGCTCATACATGTCAGGGGACAAAACAGCCCTATCATGAAGCACCTCATCTCAGCTCCTCCTGCAGCTCCCTCCCTCTTTGTCCTCAACTGTGTCAGTCACCCAACGTGCCCCACAGTTGCTGTCTAAAGAGTGCATCAGAGGCTCTGCGATGGGTGCTCTCTGAAATGGCTTAATTTAAATTGACATATGAAGTGGCACCTCCAAATTAAGCCAGGCTGCAGAAAACCCTTCAGGACCTTTCTGTCCCTTCTCTCTCTTTCTTCCCCTCTCACTTTGCTTTAAAAGAGGGCTTACATGTCACTCACCTCTCTGGCCATCACCAGGACACAACTCCTACCTGAATGTCTGAATGTACAGTTGCAAACTGTAAGGGCAGGGAGGACATGCCCTCATTTTCCCAGTCCTTCAGGAATAACAGCCCAGACTGAAATCTCTCCATGAGTAAGATCTCCTCTGTCAGATACAAACCCAAATCATTCTGGCACATAAACACAGATCTGTGCTGAAAGAATGGCCATTGGGCAATTACTAGAATGAGCACTAAATCTGTCTCACTCCTTTGTTCTCCAGGCAGGCTGCGAGACTGACTGAACCCTTTTACTTGGAAAACAAGGATTAGGCCCAATCCTCAGCTGGCAGAAAGCTGCACAGGGCCATCAATTCCTCTGTGACATTGACTGAAATGTTGATCTTCCAGCTGCATACTTGCTACCTGCACCTCCCAGACCTTCAAACAGCACAATAACTCCGCTCACTATTTTCTGCAGACCAGGGACTGATTTTCCCAGACCTCACTTGTTTTTTAATTACACTTTGCAGTTTGGGTCTGGATTTCCTGCCAGCAGGACACCCATACCTGGCTTGGCACGTACCATTCTGTCTTATGCTGTGCTGCACAGTTTTAAGTAAGAAGTCAGCTGCTTTCTGGAAGTGCCACAACGGCACAGGGCACCCCCGCCTGCTGCATTAGGCTGCCTGGCAAGTCCTGCTCCAGTATGGACGAGATTGCACCAGGTCTGGGAGCTTTTGCTGTGGTTTGTAAATAAACAGTTCAGACACAACCCATACTGCATTTAAATGTGCCACTTATTATGACAAAACAGCATCCTGCCTAAAGAAGCAAAACTCTGAACTTAAAGTGAGAAGACAAGTACAAAGGACTGGTGGCAATAACTGTCACTCTCTCATGGAGCAAGGGAAGCAGTCCATTCCAATACCTTCAGCACCCAACAAATATCCCATCCTTTAGCTCTCCAAAGCATTGCATGCTATTCCTTCCTCTGCACAGACAAGAATCTGCTTTTGCATTCAGTAACTGGTGGTTGGGGTTTGGGGTTAAGAAACTAAACCATGTATTTACTGAAAATCACATGTGACTCTTGTGATGAGCAAAGCCATTTTAAGCAGTACATAACCTGGGGGAAGTGGCTAGAACACAGAGGGTGTTGCGTGGGCCCCTCTTCCACACACACCACACATACTGAACTCCAAAAAAGCCGGAGACTGACCAAGACTGGAAGGATGATCAGAATGAGGGAGATTCCTCTATGGGAGACTGGAGTAGTGGCTTTTTTTAGCTTAACTAAACAGAGACTGAGAGGGGTCATCACTGCAATCCAGAAATAACTCTAAGGCAAACACCAAGGAAGAAAATAGCTAGTCAAGATCAGTGACTAGGAATAAACAAGAATAAAAAGACCATAAGAAAATTTGGGCTAGAAATTATAATGCTTCTGTCACCAGAAGGACAAGGCAGATGCTACTCGTCAGTACAAATAATGGGGGAAAGAAACCATTACCCATCTCTGGGAGTTCATAAAGCAGACTCTGGGACATGGTACCTCAATCAGAGGGGCTGAATCAGGCACCCTGCAGCTTCCTCACTACACCGGGTGCTGAGCTCAAACCCAAGGAAGGAAACAAATATTAAAATAGAGGAAAATGTCAACATTCACCACTGCTGTCAAAAATCCCTCATTAAAACTAGGCCACAAGTGCAGCAAGCTCTGCAAGGAGGAATGCCCAGAGGAGAAGTCGGGCTCCCTCATCATTTGTGCTTCTCATCACAAACACAGACACTTGCCCCACACTTGCTCTCCAGGATGAACTGCCAGCTGAGATTTTGCTGTAGCACATCTACAGTGAGGCACTGGGAAGCTGTGTAAAAGCTATCGGAATGACTCTACCCAAAAGTACTCTCTTGCCGGGAAACAAACTCTTAGGAGGAAAAGTGCTGAAGTGTTTCTAGACTCATATTCAGTCTTTGTAACTAGAATGTGCAGGAATCAGAAAGGAAGAGAAACTCTTCCATTTCTAGTTCTAACTTCCCAAAGGAACTTGGCTCAGTTTTCTCCCCAATATACTCCATTTGCAATTGATGGCCCAAGAGACATGGATTGCAGGAAGCAGGCACACACAAACACGAAAGCAGAGTGTCTACTTCTCAGAATCTTTTCTAACATTTACAACTCAGAGTGCAGAGAAAGGCAGAAGGAAACTCAGCTGGCCTGAAATAGGCAAAACTATTTTTAAGGGTTCATTTTCTAAGCTGAGAGAGTTCTAGCACAGCATCCCTTTTCCTTTAAGAAGGACACAGTACTGTCACTCATTCAATACCTCAACTAAGGATTGAGCATTCCAGGTTTGACATGGAAGGATTCTATGCTGGTTTATATGATGCTTTATGCAGACATTCTCATGAAGGGAATGGTGATCTCTCTGCCTGTAGATCTGTTCTCTGCCAGCCTGGCAGTGCCACTCCATGACTAGTTATCATGACCAAAACACTAGAGAGCTCATTCTTGCCTCCTTGCATGCATGGAGCTTGTGATGGTATCTTTAACCTGCTTCAAGAGGTAAAAATGTAAAAGTAAAGTGAAAGGAGAGAGGGAAATCAAGGAAATGGGTAAAAAAATACGTGAGAATGGACACAGCAGAAAGAAACCCAGCACAGGAAACAAACAGCTTCCTGTGCACCTCCTGTGCATCTCCAAACTGTATCCATGTCCCTCTTTAATATAATCTCCCTGTTTTGCAAACATTTCAAAACCAAACAGAAGCCTTTCTGTCAAATAGGCAGTGAAAGAAATACCGACAGGTTTCTCTTTTCACACTCTCCTTCTGTCAACAGCTACTTTAGTTTAATCACAGCAGCAAACTCAATTAAAAGGGATAGTACAGTAGAAAGTTGTGCAAAATAACTTATTTGGACTTCTTTTTCTTCTTTCCTGCAGATAAGAAGGTACTTGTCAGCCCCATCAGAATACCTTTGATCTCAAGACTGATCTAAGCAACAAAACAAGAAGAAATTAAAGAAACAGTGAAAAGACTCTCTGGAAGATGCAGTATGCCCACATCTTCCCTCCACACACTGTTTTACCTCTGCTCCCAAGGCACAAGCAGGTGACTGCTGAGTGCTGGCAGTGTACAACGCAGAGAAGAGCCCCACAGCCCCTGACATGCTTCCATAAGGCCCTAGCAGATCCTCCATTCTGCTCTGCCTTTGCTAGATACGTTAATAAATGACCAAGATTTATTGTGCTATAGTTATATTTTACAGTCATCCATAGTGCTCTTCTCAACAGCATTTTTCTTTCTTAAATTCCCACAAGTAGGGAAGCACAGTCCATAGGGTTTAAGGGTGTTTTGTACTTTGAATTTTGAGGCCATCATCATTGCAAGATTAAAACTGCACTGGCTGAATCTATCTACAGAAACAGCATTATCAGCCCTCCACAGGCTTGCAGAAGGTCAGGGCAGCCAGGCAGAGAAACCTAAAAATCAAGAAAGACTGTCTGTGTAGTGTGTCTTAATTTAGAAGTGGCTTGGGTATTTCAGCACTTACTGAAGGTTGGGCACATGGGTCCGTTCTCTGAAGTCACAGGAGCTATTTGTGGGCTTACAAGTTAGTTAGACATGCATTAAGCACCCTCCTGACTTGTGACTTCAGATCATAACGTCTGTGAAGCAGAGTCTGCTGCTCAGCACTGCCCCGTCCAGCCCTTTGCATGATGATTTTATCTGCTGCGGGATCTAAGAGCCATTCTATAGTAATTATTTAATTTAAATGACATCAGCCTTAAGTTTCCCTTTTCCAGGAAAAACCAGAACCATCCATAGATGCACATGGCCTCTTTTGATGTCAGCAAAAATTTCGCTACTGATTTCATGAAAACCAGGATTTCATTGCAACATTTAATGCTGTCACTAAATAAAAGCGGGCTTGTCCCACATATCCCTACAGTTGTTAAACAAGAGTTATCACTTCTAAAGACAAAAGCAGAACTGTAAATAGTGCTGCTTGCAGCAATGATGACAATTGAAGGGAAAAAAGGAGAATTAGTATTTCTCTGCAGTACTGGACGTTCCTAGCAAATGCTAGAAATGGCAACAGTGTTCAGTGGCAGACACAGATATTATTGCTCACAGGCGGCTTGCTCATAGTCACACTTCTTTTACCTCTCTAGCCTTTATTATGCAAGACTTCTGCCTGGGTTTGCTCTGGCCCTCTGCAACCTGGAAGCTGAGCAGCCAGCCCCAGTGCAGCAGAGAGCTTGAGGCACTGACCCTGAGACCTGGGGAAGTTCCTTGCTGCCTGCTGAAACCTGCTGCTTCAGAGACCCAGCAAACGCTCCTCCATCACAGGGCTCTGCCTGGCTGGTGGCTGAGCAAGCACCAGGCCAAGGAACAGGCAAATATTTAGCAATCCTTTTGGCACCAACATTCTGTTGAGGGAAATGAAACGTTCACTTGTATTGCCATACACTGAGTGCTTTGTGCTACCCCTGCTGCTGAGCAGCACGTACACAGCATCAGACCACAGGCAAGGCAGAAAGCAGGTTGTTAAGTCACAGAAATTCAGTCAACCTGTTCAGATATGAGACCTAGGAGAACGTTCCATTTAGTTTCCCCAACCCTCCTGAAGCTCTGTTTATGATCAATTAATCTACACATGCAGAAATGATAATAACTTGATAAATCTCAGTATGAAGGAGGTCTTTTTTAAAGCACCACTGTGTGCATTAGGAAGTTTTAGCACTCATGACACCATAATTATAACCAAGCCTCATCTGGGCACTATTCAGCATTGGGAAGAGTGTAGTGAGGGTAGTTTGTTTTAATTCCCAATGCAATTAAAATTTTCCATTCTGAAAGCACAACAATGCATACCTGCAATTATGAACTATGTCATTTCATTTAAAAACAAGTGCTACATACAAGAAACTCCTGCACCTTGGACGTCCTCGTGGAAAGACATGAATTGCACATCTGTAACACAGAACTTGCCAATTCTGGCTTTTTACAGCTCAGCACTGGTGTAAAATACAAAGGTGGGAAGCTCAGAGCTCTTCAGGGCAAAGGTACAGCAGTATTTCATACCTCACAAAACTTATTCTGTACAGTACAGATGTGAATGTGTGGGTTTGGGGTGAGCCCAAGGGAGGATGTTTAAATCTCTTCCCAGTTGCCTAGTTCAGTGGCTAAGTTATTAGCTTCATTGTGAGAACCACAAGTGAAATAGCACATCTTCAATAATTCAGGAAGTCAGATTGAAGGACGGTGGCAATGCCTCCTCACTTTAAATCCTGCCTCCCTCTTCCCCACACAGATCTCCTGTGACTTCACTAAACATAAAGCAGCAGGTAATCAGAGTCAGCCGTGACTACAGACAGCTGCATCGAACCCTGCTCCTTCCCTTCTCCCCCATGTGCTCATCAGAAATGACTCATCCATCCTTCTCTTCTTTCTGCTGACTTGTGAATGAGAAAGGGAAAGCAAAGATTATTGATCCGATCTCCAAATCCAAAAGTGCAGAGCCTCCCCAGGCTCCAAGAGAGGAAATCCCTGCTAAGATCATGTTAACACTGTTCTCTATCTGGAAATACTTATAACTATAGCTGATAACTATATATAACTTTCAAGGTGCCCATTTTCACAGCTATGGGGTGAAATCAGGAATCAGAAAGTCTGACTGGGGTTTATAAATCCCAGTTGAACACACGCGCACCATGATTTATGAACGTGGTACATTAATGGCTGGGCTCAGCATCACTAAATCAGTCTCTCCTGCTACAAGTATGAAGTAAAGATGCATAAATCAGAGCATTTCATTTAGGGTGATTTACATGGCAGATAAATCAACAGAATGATTTATTAACACATTGCAGGATCTTGTAATCTCTTTCTGGTCTTCCATCAATCACAACTTTTTGAAATTACATCACTAAATCCCAGACTAGAGGGGCAGCGCCGTAACTCAAGTAGCAGGGGCAAACCCAGGCAGGCTTATGGTGCAGAGTGATGGTTTGGTTGGGCTGGGCTGGGCGATGAGGCAGCTGGGTTCAGTTCCCTGCTCTGGACTCCTTACACAGGCTGGAGGCCAAACTTCACATGGGATCCACTCTCCTGTCTTGTTCTACAATCCCAGAGAGAAGAAGCTGAGGTCTCCCTCAAGGTAACAGAGTGGTCACTTACAGGTCATAGGGACAGATGTAAGACGGGGTGACATAGAAGAGCATAGACTTGGGAGCATTTCTATAAGGAGCTCCAGCTGGGCTGTGCAAAGAGCATAAGCATAATTTTCATGATGAGGAAGATATGCTGGAGACAAACCTACTGCCTGTCCCCATTACCAGCCATAGAAACAATCCCAAGGAGATGGTAGGAGGAGAGGGTTGGAAGGAATGTCCTCTGAGGAGCAGCTGAGGACTCTGGGTTTGTCTACTTTGGAAAAATGGAGGCTGAGGGGTGACCTCATGGCTCTCTGCAGCTTCCTGAGGAGAGGAAGTAGAGAGGAAGGTGCTGAGCAAACTTCTCCCTGGTATCCAATGATAGAACATGTGGGAATGGTTCAAAGCTGCATCAGGGAAAGTTAAACTGGACATTAGGAAACAAATCTTTACTGATAGGGTGGTCAAACACTGGAACAGGCTTCCTCGAGAAGTGGTCAATACCCCAAGACTGTAACTGTTTAAGAGACAGACGGACAATGCCCTTAATAACATGTTTTAACTTTTGGTTAGCCCTGAAGTGATCACGCAGTTGGAACAGATCATTGTAGGTCCCTTCCAACTGAAATAGTCCTATCCTACCCTATTTTGTCCTATCCTATCCTGAGAGCTCCTAGTAGAGGAATCAAAAAAACATTCAACCTTTGATGTTCAGGTACAACTTTAGAGGCCTGCACGGCAAAGGGACTGCACAGAGCCAGCACACAGGTACCCAGCACAGCTACTCCAACATCTTCACTGGACCATTTCCAATTCTCCAGAATGGGCAGGGAGGCTCCAAGGACAACTTTCCACCTCCATCTCAGGATGGATGACTCCCATGTCATTCTCAGTGCCTGCCTTCTCAGCTGTGAAGGGGAAATTAGGAAAGTGTCCTCATTCATAAAGTACTCTGAGATGTGCTGATAACAATTGCTCTAGAGGAGTGATTTGTTCTTCAGGCATAACTTCTGATCTCAGTGGTTGCTCAGTCTCTAAGCATATACAGATAGCTTAAGACTCAGAACTGAAGCATTTACACTGTGTCTCTGTATTGTATCTCTCAGACTTTATAAATTCTCTAATTCCTTCTCCCAGAAAACAACAAGTTTGGTTTCTTGTGCAGACTTCTCCATCACAAAACCATTCCAAGTTAGTCAGAATGCAAAACATGAGAGCCAGGTGCACCTCTCCAGGTTTCCACCTACAAAAAAAACCCTTTCTCAAGGATTAGGCCTTGGCAGCTTCTGCTTTTCACATGAAAAACTACTGCTGTGTTTGACTAACCTGCTTCAGCTTTCAGTTGTAGTGTGGCACTGAGGAAGCAATCCTAGAGTAATCTGCAGTGCAGCAGACATGAAGTGCAGCACCGTACATGAATCACTGTCTGACCTCTGCATCCATTTATTTCAGCAGCAACACTCACTTGAATTGATCTAAAGGAGCTACATTGTGAAATGCTGTTACACAGATGCAAAGAGTTCTTACACAGTTCCTATACAAAGCAACACATCTAGAATCACACATCCAAAAATACACATTTATATATACACATATGTAAACATTTTGTTCATACACATGTGTATAAATATACATATGCACATATATAAATATATATATGCTGGACACAACTGTATGTTCTGAAAGAGCTCAGGACACAGGGCCACAGTGCTTTAGCCTAAGACTTTCCACACTCAGAGTATCTGGTTGTTCCTCCCTCCTTTCCCTATGATATAGTTATGAAGTAGGAAGTGGTCCAGCTGTGTCAGCAGAGAAACCACTGTCCTGACAAGACTGTGCTTTTATCAGTACAGATCATTTTGATCAGGTGTCAGTGGACAGTAAACCACAAAGTTTTGCTAGAATCACTTTTCTCCCAACCAGGAACAGTGAGAGGACAAAGTGTGCTGATAGTGCCTCAGTGGTCCATATCCACACCTAGACTAATGTTATCCTTCATTTATCCTACAGGCATAACCAAGCAAAACAAATCAAAGAACCTTACTTCCAAAGCCTCAGCCCCCGTAGTCTGGAACAATCCCCTTCAACTCCATAATTATTTTAACAATTTGGCAATCTATCTGGATTTTGACACTTTCAGAATGATTTCATGGTCCAGAGACACTTGCTGAGGACAAAGCAGAACCAGAGTGCCATTTTAATACTGGGTGATTAGATAACTCAAGTATGCTGCATGATTATGGGCACATAAAACACCACAATGTTTCTGAGCTCTGGTAAGACCCATTATAAGCCCAGCACACTATAAGCCCAGCCCAGTGTGCTTTGGCTTCTGGATATAGGGCATATTCCAAACCTTACCAAGTGTTAGCACAAAGTTCTATCACCTTATTTGTGTAGTCTCTCCCACCATGGTGACTTGAGATCTACCCTTCAAATATTTACACACACTCTTCACACACCAGACTAGACACTGTTGAAGCAGAGCTGTGGGTATGCATAATACACCTTTTTTTTTTCCCTATGATATTGTTATGAAGTAGGAGGTGAGATTATTCACATATTAGGCCTTCAGTCTCCAGGGAACCGTCTGTGGTTTCTATATTTATACTTTCAGGGTTGTCACAGAAAATACTGCGAGAGATTTTGATCTTGAAAACTCATGCAAGTTAAAATAAACCTGTGATGTTTCCTCCTCATCCCAAAGCTGGGGGAAGCAGGGCTCTCAGAGTTTGGCTCTCCTCTTCCTTAAAACAAAAAGACAGAGTAAAGCAGCAGGAGGCCATCACACAAATGGCAATCATAAAATTGATCAGGCTATCTAACAACTGTCATCAAGAAGTGGAAAACAGATTAATGAGCATTCATTATTGACTGGTCAAGTAGCCTGGCAACAGCTCTCTTCAAACGCTGACAACAGCAGGACTCTCTAATCACTTCCAAGCAGGACAGGACCTTTCTTTATGCCACAGCTCTGGGATTTTGCTCTTCACTGTGTGGGGAAGATTAAATAGGACTTAGATGCAATACTGGCTGCTGCCTAAGCAATATTCCAAAACCTGAATTCTTATCATGTAAGCACCAAGGAAAATGTGCAAACCTAGATTAAGAGATGCACATTTAAATATTTGCATCACAGGTTGCTATTGTAGAGATGGTTGCCTCTTACCATAGAGAAACACTAACAGTAAAGTTTTGAAGACACGGTGAGAAAACAACAGGGTTTGTCTACCACATGGTAGACATCTTGATCTCTGCTGTGTCGATGCCTCTCTGTGGCAACTGCTCAGGTTGAACGAACCTTACTATGTAGAGAGGGGCTGGGCAGGCTCTGAGAACATTCCTGCTCTCCAGTGCACTGCCCAGCTCTGTTGTATTAGTCTGGGCACTGAACTACAGGAATTTTACATGTAGCTCAGGGTATGTACCACACATACAGGTTATCTTTTTTGTACCTGGCCACTGCAGATAGGATGCACACACATTCAGGGTCACCAGCCCAGAGCTCATGGCTCCTGTTCAAAGGAGCGTGGCTCCGAGGACCTTGCAGGCACAGAGCAGAGAATATTTATTTTATCAGGTTTCTGAAGAAGTTCAAGAACATTTTACAACAGGCAATGAAAGGGGTGGGAAGCACCTTATGTCAGCAGTTGGCTCAAGACACAAGACTGGGATTGTGTTGCTCGTGTGCAGCAGATGAACTGCAGCCTTGTATAAAATGGGTATCGGTGGTTGTGTTAAAAAGAACATTCTACATCAATGAATCCAAAGTGGGTGGCTTCTTGGTTTGCTTGAGGGACTGCTTCAGTTAGGTAAAAATAAACAGAGACAGGGATGAAGGCCAAAGACATAGTAGGGTAGTTCCATCTTGAGAAACCTCTGTACTACATAACTACAACTCCTACCTGTTCATTGTCCCACAAGGTACATAGTACAACCCACATTGTACAACCCAGTACATCCCTCCCACACATGGCTGAGGGATTCATTATCACCACTGACTCATGCAGAATGAATCCTGCTATGTCCAAAGGGGCCCAGTGGCAAAGAATCAGAGCAGTCACTCACTCTTCTTCTATGTACAGCAACACTATGGGCTCACCTGACTCCACCACTTGGGTGTTACAAAATGGAAAAAAGAGGGTGAAAAAGCTGTTATGGTCTTACTCAAGCCTCTCTGTCCTCTTCTCAGTGCTGCTGCCCCTCTCCTGAAGGAATTGAAACACACAGCACAAGCAGATGGCATGAAAATGTATAGAAATTCACAGATACCCTGCCATACACTTTGCCTTCTGCATGGGGAGCCACCTCTTCTCCCCTACCTTTTGATTCCTTGTTGCATGTTCCACACAGTAAAAAGTTCCCTCTGCCTCCACTACTCAGGTCACTTTTGCATCAGTGATGAGCCCTACAACCTTCAGTGCCAACTGCCAAACAGTTACAAAGGGATGTGGGGTACTTATGCCCATTTATACCATTTAAAGATCTACCCTGTAGCTCACTTTGCCCAGTAATTTTACAGAAGTGATATGAAATATGGGTCGATATTTAATGTTTCTTAATATTAAAAGATTGATTGTAGCAGGGGGAAATTAATAGTGCAGAACATGCAAGTATGATCCAACAAGAACAAGTGCCTATTCCAGAAGAGCTGAGGTGCTTCTGCACAGAAAGAGCCAGCTTTTATCTGAGTGTCCTTAATAACTGAAGAGTTCACTGCCTTTGTTAGCCAACCCTAAAATAAGTATCATCATCACCAGTATTGCAGTGGGACCTGCAAGACCCATCTCCCAGGCCAGGATCCCAGAAGACCAAATGAGCACAAGCAGCCTTCCCCAGTGAGCTGCTAAACCAAATACAGAGCTTGAAGTAACAAGTGGGTACAGCTAAGGATGAATAAGGAAGTGAGAGGATGATTTAGGTCAAACATAGGAATAGCGCTCTCTTCTGTCCGAACCTGCAGAATAACAAATGCTATTGTGGAAGATGGGAGTTTTGAGGCATAATAAGAAGGAAGAAAACAAAGTTGTACTGGGGATCTTGGAGGATCAACTTCCCATGAGAACCCAAATCCAACTGTCAGTGGTCAAAGACCCCCCAGCTACACAGCCTTTATGCTTAGTTCAAGAGACATAATGGGAGTGAAGTGGCTCCTCAGTTCCTTCTGGCTGCCACTGGCTGCCAGAGCAGCCAAGCTAGTATCCAGTGTCAGCCAGGCTGGTCTAAGCCAGTACCAATGATTCAGGTAACTCCAAAGCTCTACATTCACAGAGACAAAACACTGTTATTAGCAGAGAAAATTAGAACCATTTGCTCTGAGGTCAGTGGGATTAGAACATGCAAAGAAATTGAGGTCTGCTACTTCATTTTAATACCATCTATTTTCCTAAATGAATAAATCATCATGCCACAAACCACTGGCTTTCATAATGGGGGCAAACACCCTCTCTACTGCCCTTTTCATCACTTCAGTCCTCTCCCTCTGCATGTCCCTCACCAGCAGCTCCTTTTTCTAAAAGGAGTGAAAGTAAAGGCAAAAATACCTCTACCAAAAAAGAAAGGGGAAAAGGTATTCCCAACTCCTGCAGTTGTTTGCACGTCAGCATCCCCCTGACAATCCATCACACAGATCACTCCCCAAAGGGAAGCTGCTCTGGGGTGCTGATGGTTCAGCGTTGTGAAGTCCTGTTTGGGACTTGGGTGAAGATAACATTTCACCCAAGACCCGAAAAAGGCCCCAGCTGAGGGCCCAGTGGCTTTTACACACCCACGTAACCTCTTTCCATCCCATCACTGGTTGTCTTCTGGCTTCAGATTTCCACAGGGAAGAAATTAAATAACTCAATCCCCATGGGCCATTTTATTTATTAATGGTTAAAATAATCTCAGTTCCTTCACTGCTCCTCCCATAGCTACCAGAGAGCGTTCAGATGCCCTCCTGCTTCTTTTATCCACATACAGCTAAATTTCATTTAATTCAATTATGAGTGAAAGCCACAGGAAGCCAACAAGACAACTCCAGTAGACACTCTCCTACTTATCTGCCATGATTTCATCCACAAGTTCCTTCGCTCATTTTGCTTCCAGACTCCTGCCTGCCTCACAGTCTGATTTGTTTCTTTTAAGACATAAGCAGTAATTTGTCTTTTTAGTCGTGTCAAAGATGTTTTGGTGTAGCTAGAGATAAATGAAGTTTTGAGATATTGTATTTCTTAAATAGTCAAACATTTGCTTTTGATACTGTTAAATTAGAAAAAGTAAATGGTTCATTTTCAGCACTAGGAGGGACATTAGTCTTGCTGAGTGCTTCAACAGAGATGCATGCAAACTAGCACTGTGCATGGCACGCAATATAAATAACTAGAATAAAATAAAGCTATATAATTCTATGACATTTTAATGGGATTTTATAATTATATTGCATTTTAATGGGATTCGGACAATTAACTCCCTTCAGTTTATTGCAAATCTTTGCCTTAAGCAATAACCTTGTTCCAATGTCCACTCCAAACCAATGTGTAAAACAAACTCCAGGGTGACTTTTGTCTCCACTGAAGTACAGTTACTTCCATCATGAAAAACAGCCACTGCTGACCTGGTACAGGGGCTGGAGCACAAAGCAGGAGTGCTTTGTTTAGCCATAAGCCCACCAGGGGTTTCATCACACAAGATGCAGTGCCAAGTAGCTCCATCCCATCTTCTGCTCCACAGAACGGCTGACTGAGAGGGAAGAACATTATTTCATCAGTCACTAATGCCACATCTTAAATCAATACAGAGGGGGGTGCTGCCTTGGGAATCTCCCCACTGACACACCTGTGCCAACCTGTGTCTCTTGAGAGCTGGCAAGGAAGGACAGGCTGAGAGACATAAAACTGTGAGTCAGGAAATCTAAATTCTCCCTGGGAACTAAATTTCTAACTAAACTCAATCCTTCCAGTGCAGTGCTATTTATAAGGGCTACAAGTTTATACTGCTCATTCCCTATTTAGTTTAGCCTTTCTCTAATATTCATTATCTTACTCTCAACTTCTTGCTGGCTGCATATCCATTGTCACCTCTCATTTAGGAGTGACTCATTCTTAACAGGATTTAGTCAGCTGTGAACAGCCAAGCTAAAAGACTGGGCATGGCATAGCTAGGGAAAAAGAAACTCTAGAAATGTCTGGACAGATCTATTTAGATACTCTCCACTGCAGACAGAGCCAGTAGGCAGGCCAGATAACCCACCTGAGTCTGGGAATTCTACTCTCAGAATGTATGGTCAGATTATTGTTGGTGTCACGTAGACTTTGGATTGGGCAAAGGTGCAGGAGCAGTCTCCTCCACATCCTCATGGCCCACAAAACAGCAGCTACTTCTCTCACTTTCTCCTAAGCACAAGAAGCAAACCAGCACATTTTACCATTCGCCCAGCAGCAGTGTCCAAGAGCAGATGTTTGACCCACGATCCTATTCTTCCCCATGTCATAAAACCCCCCTCTCTGAGGAGCTCACCATCTTTTGCCCCTTGTTGGAGGTGTTGGGGCTGGTTCCTGGCTGGGCAGGGGTGCCTTCTAGTGGGGCTCATCTGAAAGCACAGCTCTGTTAGATCTCAGCTCACAGCCACCCTGATGAACTGGCTGGGCAGGTGGCTCCCAGGTCCCCAGTGAGCTGGGTGGGTGGCTCCAGGTCCACCCAGGAAGTTGCTCATGGCACAGAAGGTCAGAAGAAGCTACTGGGGCTTGAGGGAAGAGCATGCTGAACAACCCTTACATCTGTGGGAAATGACAAGCCAGCCTCAGAGTCCAAGATAGCTGATGGCCTGTCCCATCAGCTCTGTGCTTACTCACTTGGGAAAGGAAAAGCAAGCCCTATATTAAATGAGAATTTACTTTAAGGTTTAAAAGCATAGCTGAGGATGACAGAGGTGTCCAAAGCACTGCTAGCAAAATACATCCAGCTTCCTCCTCAAATGAGTCTAATAACCTGGGAAAACCCTGTCAGTGTGAATACACTGTAAGCCAGTGAGGCGCACAGTCAGTCCCTGACAAGGCTGACTCCCACAGTGCAGTCACGTGCAGTACAACCAAAGAGGATGACAAGCTACCACAACACCTTACCCCTCTGTGGCATGAGAAGTACCCCTGCTTTGTCTGCTCCTGCTTTTGGGGTTTTGTTCAGAAGGACAAAAAGACTCCACCTCTTTCTTCATCGCTCATGCATCCTGTGCCTGCACATAGTTCAGCTATGGAGCAATGGAACAGCCTTCTGCAGCCATGTCCATCACAAGGTCACATCTCCCTGGGGCTGTCCTGCCATTTCCTTGGGACTGAAAAATCAACTCTGCCTTTCAAATTCCAATCTGCAAAACAAAGTCATCCCACAAAAACCACAACCAACGAGAGATAAAGGATGGGAAAGAGCAAAGATCCACCCTGTTCTTCTTACCAGAAAAGGACGAAAGTCAGAACTGGTTTTGATCAAGGCCCTGCTGTAGCTGAAAGCAATACATTTGAGGGATCAAAATGCAGGCAGATAAATTGTTCTAACTTTGGCACATCCTGCTTACAAACGCACCATATAGTAAATCACCCCAAACCAAAGCAGGCGCCAGCAGAACTGGTATCACGAGAGCAATGCTGAATGCAGGCCCTGGTTTCCGTACCTGGACCAGAACAAAAGTGCACACAGACGTCCAGAGCAGTACAGTCACTTGGCCTGTGCTGATGTTTCTTTCACCTTCCCCTTGCTTACATCTCTGGGCAAATGATATTCCTCACCAAAGGATATAAACACATAGTTTGCTAAAACTGGAAAACTAGCAAGTTTGCGGAAAGCAGATTGTAAGAGCTTCAGAGAGTGAGTGCTGCATCTGCAAAGATGAGCATTTCTCTGCAGGACTAATTCCAGAAGCAATTTTCATTCAGTGAACAAAGTGAAACAAACTGTTGCTAGGCCTGAGGAATTTGCTTAGTCAATCTATTTGTATGTTGCTTCCGCAGTTCTCATTGCAAGGAGAAGCTGGCAACATGAGTTCTCTTTCCTGAAATCAGTAGGATGAAACAAGAAACAGCCTCTCCTGGATCAAAACCGGACATGAGTGCAACTGTTACCATTCAGATCACACAGCAGCAAAACCGGACAGATACAGTCAACCAGATCATGGAACCAAACCTGCCTGAAAGAAAAAGAAAAGAAAGTGGGTTTTGTGGGATGCAACACAGATTTCAGTCCTTAAGGATTTGTCACAAGGTACAGCTCCACCACATTTCCAAAACAAAATGAAACTGAGGAAAATCACTATTCCCACAGAAACAGGAAAAGCAAAAGAGGAGAAAGGAGAACTCACTTCTTAAAAAGGAGTTCTCTAAGAGCTGTTCAGCTTGCTCCAGTCACAGCTTAGTATGTCAGGAAACCCTTGTGGGTAAGAAATGGGACAGAATCTACATCACAGCCAATTTCTTCCTCTCCCTACTTAGGGTAAATCTACTTCTCACCACATAAATGTACTAAACAGCGAACCCCTGGGCAGGGAGCTCAGCAGGGAGCCCCCATTCCCTCTGGTGCTTTTCCTGCTGTTACCTGCAAAGTCCTAGGAGTGTCCCAAAAGAGATGATAAATCTTTTCTCTCTGACCTGTGGTATTATAAGGACATCCTCAGCAGTCTGGGGTGTACATCATATCACGAATGAAGATGTTGTAGGAGGAATGCTTTCAGGCTCCAAGTGGTGGTTGTCTCACCACAGCATTAGGAAACAGAAATTCATTTGCACTGATCTTTTACAAAGTTGAACACTGAGACCATCTCTTTGGCACCAAACAATCCAGCCGCATCTTGAACCCTTCCCACATCTCCTTGCAACAGTGAACAAACAGCCCTGAGCAGCAAGGACTTCTCTTGTAGAAACTCTTCACCCAACTTTTACACCCCTCCACCCTGCAATGATTCAGAAAGAGTCTGAACCATATTCCTTATGATGAGCAATCCAGTCAAATTAGATTCACATTGTTTCTCCTTTAGCTCAGCTATGCTGCAATCCCCTCTTTAGCTCTGGCTAACCACTACCCATCAGTCAGGTCCAGCGTACAGATGAAATTCAAACTGCGTGTTCCTGATGGTGTCACTGGCCTGGATGTGCCACTGCCCCTCAGTGGCACCAGATGCAGGAGGAGCCACCTCCTGCAGTGCCCCAGGAGACAGGAACACAAAAGGTGCTTCTTATTAGAGCTTGCCCAAACTCACACCCTGCTCTCGTCCTCGAGCTTTCCCCCCTGGAAGCAGTCCGAATACCAAATATATGGAAAGCACATGGGGAGGCAAGAGGAGGAGGGAGGGGAAGTTACAATTTCTGTAATGAAAATCTGTCAAACCTCCTTTTTTCTACTCCTAAATGCAAAAATAGGAATGAGGAGTTTCATTTTCCTCCTTACATTGTCACCCTTTTTATTTTCAACCTTTCCAAAACTCTCCAATTTTGGCACAGTTACAGGGTGGCAAAATTCCACTGTTGCCTTTTTCTCCTTCATTTTGCCTTGGAAATTTTACAGAGTTTTGTTTTGTTTTCCCAAAAGAGTGTGGAAAGAAAAATATGAAAGAAAATATCCCTAAGAAAAACCCTAAGCTTCATGGAGATGTGGAAAGGGGAATGGTTTTGAACTGAAAGAGGGTAAATTTAGATTAGACATTAGGAAGAAGGTCCTTACGGTGAGGGTGCTGAGGCGCTGGCACAGGGTGCCCAGAGAAGCTGTGGCTGCCCCATCCCTGGCAGTGTTCAAGGCC
>JANHGB010044912.1:37392-53882 GCA_026283785.1 Coracopsis vasa
TGACACAGCCTGGGTCTCAAACCAGCTGGCTTATTGTGGGGCAAACAGCTGCTTGATTTGTCAGGCTCCATTGCCCGTTCAGCCCCGCACCAGGCCACAAATACACTGAAAAAGAGATTTCCACCACCACATGTGAGGCTTTAACTTCCCCTCCCTCAAGCAGGCACATAAGCTATCCTTTTCAATAGGGTCAGTGTTAATTAACCCACTATAAGCCCCTTTATATAGAAAAAAGAATACTTTTCACTTTCTGTAGATACACAGCTTCATCTGCCAGCTACCACTGCATTGTACAAAACCAAGCTCTCTTTTATTTGCAGGGGAGGGATTTCGTGTACCCTCACATTCAGGAAGATCCCCAGTAGACAGAGAAAGGCCTCCTACAACAGGAGAACACGTAGGTGGAAATAGCAGCTTACTTCACTGAAAAGGACAAGTAGAATTGAGGAATGAAAGGAGCTTATTTGGAGCACTCTGTTAGGGAAGTTTGGCTTGGCACTGATCACAGGGGGACTTTTGGGTTTGGTGTATATATAATTATTGGGAAAATGAGCAGGTAGAACATGTATCATGCACCCATGATAAGGACTCTTCTTTCTTTTCTGCTATTCACACACACAACTTTCTATCGTCCTCCCTCAGAAGCCATCTCCTTTCCCCATTAAAAGACCTGCTGGAAGCACCGCTTCTTTTATAGCATCCCTTAAACATAAATTTCTCTCCTTTTATTCCTGTTATAAAATTGTAGGTTATTTTAAAAGTATGGAACATTCAAAGCTTTGAGTGCTTCTATTATTTCTGGTAATTTGAACCTGAACTTTCAAAAAAGCCTACCTTTGCTGCAAGAAGTGTATTTACAGGGAAACTGCTATCCTTAGATTAAAGCCCAGCACAGATGCAGTGCTGCCATCCTGACCTTGAGAGAGCTACATGAGGTAAACCCCACTGGGAAGTGTACAGTGAGGTTCAATCAGTGACCTGGGGGTAAAAGCTGAACTATCCCTAACCCCCAGCACTTGACAAGAGAAGAGTCAGGACTCAAAGTGAATAAACACAAACAAGCTGCAGCCGGGGTTCAGGACCAAGAAAGGTTTCTCCTCTTTAACAAGCAGCTGGCTCAGGTTTCCACTTACTCTTCTACGGATGGGGAACACAGGAAATTACTTCCTTAGGGGATGCTGAGGCTCTCCCCTGAACCCTGAGCTTAAGGAAAACCTCAAAACAGCAAAATTTGTAATGAAGGAACACTGCAAGAGGGTCTTTGTCTCCACTAAGACTTTGCACTGGTATTCACAAACCCCTTTTTCCAAACAAAAGCAAAATTCCCAGTTTCCTCAGTTTTACTTCAGGGTATTCCCTAGTGAAAAATACATTCTGGCTTCCCTTTGCTATCATGTATTTTTCTCTACTTCCCCCTCCCTTTAACCTAATTTGCTCCTTAGATGTAAATCTCAGCTATGCCGATTTCATAACTACTTCATAATATTTTTACATTAATGTTTTACATTCTATAAGACCAAAATATGAAGAAGCCCCTACTGTTATTTCTTGTTTCTGCCTCAGAGAAGACAATGTTGCTTAACAGAGTTCACATATTACCATCACATATCTCAGGTACATAACGCCGGGCATCTGCATCTCTCCACCCCCCAACTGTTTCTGTCTGACTACTGGACCTCGGGCATGATTTTAATGGGTGATTTTTATAGGTGTGACAGCTGGAGTAAAGTACTTGGCACTTGTGAAAAGCAGGTCTCTTGTCTCCAAAGCCAACCTGGGCATTCAAAAATCATTACTCAGATCCTAAAAAATAATGAGATTGGCTTAGAAAACAAGATGGGTTTAGATATTATATTTGATTGCCTGATGGTGGTTCTGCCTTTTGCATCTATGTATTCAAGCTTTCCTTTATTTTCCCCTTCAGAGCAAGGAGAACTGTAAACTGTCTTCTATATGAAAACAGAATCTTTCCATAAATCTCCTGACTTCAGAGCTAGGATTTTAGGAAAGATCTACAACCTCATCAGAGTGGGTAATTCATACAAGTGAATGATGGTGCATATCCCCATTAGAGGCATGTTTTCTTCTGCAGGTTTCTTCCAGGTAGAAAATGTGTTGGAAATGTTTTCCACCCTTGTGGATGCTACTGGGATAAATTAGTTACCCAGTCTCTCCCAGTTACTGCAAAAGGGCCATGGCCATTCAATAATCCAGCACATTTGTGCTTGGATTTCCAGATCTGCACAAAATGTATTTCAGAAGAAACCTCTTACATTGTTGGAACTGTCAAACTCACTTCACGCAACCTGAGATACTGCAGGAGACTTTGTGCCCTTTGGCTGTATGAGAGAGACATCAGGGCTCTACTAAACCCATCAGTGTTTCCCCAGGTTCTGGATGGGATGATCAAATAGCCTGGAGTCTGGAGGCCTTGATCCGAACATTTCCAAAGCTCTGGGGAAGACTTAAGGCAGGACTTGGCTTTGTATCTTACTCATTTTGTGGTGAGAGATGAGGGAGCAACACATTAATTATATGTGTCACATTACACCAGTGTGTCTAAACCAACCTACTCCTCCAGCATTCCCATATACAGCAGGACAAGCTAGCCCTGAGCTGATAGAAGCCTACCAGACACAGAGAGGCTGGTAAAAGGCACGCTATGGATGGGCTTTTCAGATCCTCCTTGAATTAAAAATGCAAATGACTCTATATAGAGTGAGAATTTTTAACATACATTTACACATTTCAGCCTTGCCACATTCTTTGAATTCTGCTGTTGAGTTCTTCTCTGGGACAATAAGGATGGCAAGATGTGCACCTGTAAGTGGAAATAATCAAATGAAAGCTTGGTGTGAAAGAAGAGTGCTCCCTCTCAGGATCTCAAGCTGGCAGGAAGGTCACATTCCATCTCCTCCCTTATGATTCACAAGTGACATCTCCCATGTACCGAGGCAAGCCCTGTCCTTGCACTCTTGCTGGCAGCATACCCCCATGTGTAAGACAGCGCTGCTCAGCAGCAGCCTGACCAAACTATAAGCTTCAGTGGTGCTGGATCAACCTGGAGTACAAGATGGATGAGACACTCAAGTTACCAGGTTAAAGCTTTCAAGAGCCATAATGGCTGCCTCCAAGTTCTTCTCCCAAAATATAAGTCCTTTTCCAAGAAATTTTCTTAGAAGTAGAGCAGCAACATGCCATTGTCACAGTGACACAGAGGTCCATTGGCCAGGGATCAGGACTTGGTAGCTCATTCTTGATGCTTCACTTCCTACACTGTCACCAGAATCGGTTTTGGCTGGAGATGGTGCAAGTAAGGACTAATCATGTACATGCTGAGGTTAATGGAAGTTAATTTTCCTACCAGTTTTGCCTGTGTTGCATAACTCCAGGACATTCAGATACCAGTGCAATCAGGGATGGAATTATACTAAGGTGGAGAAAGTGGGATGTACAGCCACTGCGAAAGAAAAGTGAATGCAGGGACAAAGATCAATACAATCCATCCTGCTGAAGATAATTTGAGAGGCGTACCTTTATATAACACACTTTCGGGTGAGATATGCATACTTACTGCCTCCCTTTTCTCCCTGCAAACCCCCCCATGCTGCTCTAATCAGAGTCCCTGGTAAAATAAACTAAACATGCACAGTTTTTCAAAGAAGGCATCAATGCCCTAAAATAAATAATCTTTTAAACCCCAGTGCATTGCAGCACTTGCTGGGCCTTAGGCAGGGGGAAAACAAGACAAACTGCAGCTGTGAAATATGAAGTGAGACAGGAATGAGAAAACATTCCTTTCTCCTGAGGAAGCCTATGCAGAGCTGCACGGATTTTGATCTACCAGTTTAAACTGGGCCTGGCAAATCAGTTGCCTGGTACACACACAGAGCTGAGGAAGAGTTCCTGCTGAACCCATGCAGGATGGGCCTATAAGCAGAAGTGTCCCAGCAGCACCAGGAGAAGAACAGAACCAGCAGGAAGAAAAAAGCAGTCTTGCTCTTCCTTTTGCTGTTACTGTTACATTCAGCTTCCTTCCTTGGCTATATTCTGATAGAATATTTTCTGCTTAGAAAAGAACCACGACTATGCACAAATGCAAGGATGTAAATCATACCACAAGATGGTTTTTAGGGTGTTAATCTGCAGGCAGAAATTGAATACTCACAAGAATTCTGGGAAAGGAGAAGCTCCTGACTGGGGAGAACATATTGTCACTTGTTACCCAGCCAGCAGTCACCCCAACATAGCCAGGTTTGGTCAGCTCTGGTAACTAACTATTAGAAGCAAGCACTTCTGCTCAGCCTGCTCCTGATTTCACAAGGTAGGGGGGAGGTACTTCCACTGCTGTTCTAATGAATAGCTCCTGGGGCCCAACCGCCATATCTCACTGCATGGCATGTCTGAAAATGGTACAAGAACAAGTTTGAACTTCCTAGTGCCAGTCCCTGGTGAACAATGAGGGTTTGATTCCCAGCTGAGTTATCACACAGCAACAAATGTCACCATGCTTAGGGAGAAGGAGAGAAGGTCCATTTTCCAGAATACTTGTGTAACACTGGTATCTCAGCGTCCTAAAATACCTACCGAGAACCAAGCACTGGCTCAGTTTATATCAAGTCAGAGACACAAAGATAATCAAGACCAAAGCTGAGCCACTGTCTGCATCCAGTGTCTCTGAGAGACATCCTTGTCCTCTGGCCTCCCCAGCTGTCCTTCCCATAACAAGGAGAACAGAAGAAATCCAGTAGCTGCTGACAAGGGAACAAATGAAATATGTTACAGCACTAAGTTAACTTAATTTAGCTTGAAGGAAACAATATTAGCCTTTCAAAAGCAAGTAATTACACTATTCCTAACTAAAACTGTCACTCCAGAGAGTCCTGCACAGAAGAACCAGGACTTGCCCACTGCAGTCCTGCTATCTCTGAATATCTCTCTTCACAATTTCTTTCTAACTTCTCTGGACACAAACTTTCCCTTGCTGCTGTTTGTGTAGATGCGTCAGTGTGGCCTTCTTGAAGATGGACACTGCCAGGCTGTGAAGGTTGTCTGGACCCTGCATCTCTCCAGGAGCTGCTGGGTCTTCTGCACAAATGTTATTTCACAGGTTTTTAAAGGACCTCAATAGATTTTGACAGATACCCTCATGGCTCATGCAAGCACCAGCACACTAACAGGGCTAGTTTTCCTATCCAGCCAACAACAAAAACACAAGGACACTAATGTGCAGGCACCAACTCTTAATTTCTAACAGCAGTCATCTCTTCTGCTGTTTCTGATTTCCCTCTTACTGTCAGTTGTCTTCCAGTGGAGTGGCACATGTTATTTCAAGGGAAGAAACAGAAAAACCTATTTCAAAAGTGTTCAATCAACCCTGTCAGTGCAGAATCTGGCAAGAGAAGAACAAATCAGGAAGAGCAGAACTTACCCTATGAATAGTTTACTATTTCACCCCAGGTACTGCTCCGTGTGTACAGGCATCAGCAAGGTGCAGGCAGAGCAATTGGTTTTGGTCAGGCACTGAAGAAGATATGTAATCCCACATGATAAGAAGCATTTATTGAAGTCCTCTCTGCTGTGCATTTATATAAACACCCCCTGCAAATGCTCTTAAGCCCCAGCTGTGTGTGAGCTGGAGCTGGTGCATACAGGATCTGATAAGAAGACAACTAGTTTGCTTCATGGCACTGTCTGAGGTTTCAGTATTTCAGTGCCTTCTACAGTGAGGTGAAAACAAGCCTATCCCAGTAGCACTGAGGTTCAAGATCCGTCATCTCACATCAGGGACTAGTATTTGAATCTGTCACAACTCAGCTCAGTACAATAATCACTGGGTTTGCATGTCCTGATAGGAAAGATTCCCATTTAAATGTGGATGATGCTTCAGAATGATTCTGCTACGTGAAAATGGATCATTCTCAATCACTGAGAAATTTAAGAGTAATCAGCAATCTGTAGCATGTCTTGTGTACTCAGATCTCAGTTGAAGCTCAGCACCTCAGATGAGAAGAGCCAAAGGGGACATTCTCATCAGCTTCCCCCTCATTATCTCACCCCTTTCTTGAGGGTGACTGAAGAAAGAAAACAAGGACTCTTTTCCATGTGCCGAATGCCAGATTGCCATGTAAGTAATCTCAGAAAGTGAGAGAGATAGATCCAAGGGTAAGTATTACCTAGAATGATTTCTAGAACAATCCTTCATATCCCACTGTTTGACTTATCCTCCAGATACAAATATTTTCTCCCCTAGGCATGTCTCAGGGATGTCCTTCTAGTTTTTACAGCAAGTAGACCAAAGCAAAACCTACTAGGTTGGTATTTCTGGAAATACAGATTAATCTGGAACTTTAAGGAGTGCATACCACACATTTACAATATTATTCTTTTCTTTAAAGTATATATGTACTATTAGATCCACCTCTGCTGAATGTCACCTGACCATGGCACAACTTACATGAATGTGGAGACCAAAGAGAAGTCTTCTCCTCATCGTATTCATTTCAGGGAAGGATGTCCAGTGTTTTATTTCTAATGCTTCCAGAATAAGCAAAGGATGGTACTGACCACCTCAGTCTGTTCACTCTTGTTGTACTCTCAAGCACTTGAGAGAAAGATGGGAAAGACCAAGCATTGTGCAAAAATCCCCTTCCACAGTGTAATTACCTCTCGTTTTCCCTGGCCCTGGAGTGCTTGTCTCCTGCGCCTGTAACTGAAAGAACCAACAGAAAGCTCTGGAGGCAAGGGAGGGGACAACAGCAGCTCCTCAAAGTTGTTCTCCCTGTTGGCTGTATGTTGTCTACTTTGGTAACCAGAGATGATTCGTTCTTTGGCTAATTATTTCCATCACAGAGGTCACTGTAAATAAATTCTGCACACACATCACGCTGAAATGGAGAGACCAGGACAGGCAGACTCGCAAACACGAAATTACATTCACTGGATCATCAACAGCCTTGAATGACCTGTTCCTTTCCCATTCCGCCAGAAAATGCTCTTCCAACAGGACACCATAAAAAGCCTGACATCAGCTGAGACCACTGTCTGTCACACTGCTTCACCTCACTGTTTCCCCACTCTCCTAACATCTTCAGGTCCCTTATACCCACTCTGTGAGCAGTTTGAGGCTGAATCTGGCAAAGCCTTAACGCTCTCAGTGTAGATGCAGGGCTGGGGACCTAAGGCACAGTATTAGTCATGCTTCACTTCAGTCAGGGAAGTGGAAAGTGTAAAATGGAAGCCAAGATGCTACTTTCTACAGCAGCTGGAGCCTGGGTGTCAGCTCAGGAGCTGCCCTACACCTTGACAAGGATGAAGTAGGACATGAGCAGTTTCTAGGTTCCATGTGCTCTGCCTCTTCCAAGAGCACAGCCCTGCACACAGCAGGTCAGATGGCCTCAGTTGCTGGCTACCAGTTGAACTATGCTGACTTGTATCTCACAGGCACTTGGTAATGAGCAATCCAAATACTCAGATGATTGAGCAGAAGGAGGAATTGCTTTCCAATTAGAGCCATGGACACTGAAAGGACTATATAGCTAATAAGCACAAACAGAATCATCATTACAGGAGACTTTATTAAGATACTTACAACTGAGATTGCAGCCACTTGTTCTGCCAATATGCTTAGGCAAAACTGATGCCTGATGTCCTTTAAATCTCAACTGACTTAATTAGACTAGCTGAGGATATTTGATACCCCATCCCTTTAGCCCCTCAAAAACAATTACATTGTATGTTCTACTTATTAATTTTGATTTCTATCAAGACACTCCTCTGTTTCTCTAGGGGGCATTTACAAAAGTTAAAAGGCAGAGCCAGCCAATAAATCCATCCTGTATAGAATGAAATGACCCTCCAAGGAAGTAAACCCCATCTCCCTGAAAGGCCAGAGTCCTTTGTTGGATTTGCTGAAGGTAACTACAGCTTGAAAGACAGCATCTTTGCCTAAGAGGTTGGAAAACGTGGTAGCTCTCATGTTTGAGGGTATTATTAAAAGTGACAGTTATCTCTGTATGTGTACAATTGGAACTTCTGATTTCATAGACTCTAACAAATGCACCGCTGCTGTTCTGGATGGCCTAGCATTAATAAAGCAAACCAATTTTGAATGCCCAAGGCCGGGACCTCAGGGACAGCAGATGGTGCCCAGGATACCCATTCTCACATTAGCATAAGAATAGTATGGAGTGGGTCACAGATTGCCTTTGAGCAAGCTTTCAGTTGTCCACACAATCCCTGCCTCTGACCAAATGAGACAACAGCATTGTTTTGGGTTTCTAATTTAGGTAATCGGTGCTTCCTTACACAAAATGTATTTCACAAGCAACTCAAGCAATAAAGAAATCCATCTCCCTTGTAACAACTTGCTCTCCATAAGCACCTTATTCACACTTCAGATGCACAACAGAAGGAAATGAACAGTCCCTGCCCATATGCATTAAAACACTTCTGGACTTAGGAGTTCTTAAAATTAAGATTTCTTTTTTTCCTACTTTTGCGTGCAATCAATTCCAGCTGTAATTGCTTGCGAGCACAAAGGTATAGCCACTGGTGTCCAACTTGACTCTCTCATTGAGAACCAGAACAAATTCCAGATAGGAAACAGGAAGCTGTGCCTCAAGTTCTTTAAAACCAGCATGAAATCCACATGCTTATCTGGATCCAGAAATAAGACTGTCCTGATGTCAAAAGAGGCAAAACTTCACCCCATTCGTAATTTCAGCCTGAGAGTTAAGCAAAAAGCAGCCAAGGCCTGGACTCTCCAGGGAGAAGTTCAAATCAAGACTTATTATAAGGTGTTTTACAGAATGTGTGTTTGGTATCCTCACATTAATAATGAACAGAGCTCTGTGTGTTTAGATCTCTTCTTGGCTGAGTCAATTCAGATTTCTGAATTAATTAATTAATAATTAATTTGTGGTTTCTGAAAATAGGACTTTGCAGTCCTTTTGTAGTTCACACTCTGTGCCCCTTAGACAGGGATGCTAAGCTGAGTTTCTTTCCTGGCTGCTTATTAAACATAATGTCTCAACTCCATTCAGCACACACATGAGTCAAATCAAACCTGGAAAAACCTACAAGAAGCAGCCAGCTTATCAGAAAACAGGAAGCACATTAACTGAGACATTGCCGACTACCTCCCAAGCTCTCTGCAAGAAAGGCATAGAAGGGCAGACAGAGCTCATTCCGGGTTTTTGTTCAACCAAGAAACTGGAAGAAAAAAAGGGGGTGTTATTTCCACTCCCAAACCCAAGGGATTAAAAAGAAGCTGAACCAATTCACACGGACACTGTGTGCCCAGGTACCTCTTCCTTATTACTGCACTTATTCTAGAATATTGCAGAATATGGCTTCATCTGCTTGGATCCCCCTCGAGATCCCTGCAATGGGAACTTCTGAAGCAAAGACTGGTATCTTTAATACCAGAGCTGCAGGGTTTGAAAGAGATGGTTAACTTCATTCCAAGGCAAAGTGCAAACCTCTAGGGATGACAGTGCCATGTTTCACTAGAATGGATCTCATGGGGCTGAACAAGCCCTCCCTTTCCTAAGCTGTTCTCTGAAACAAGCCTGACAAAGAGCTAGCAAAGGCAACTCCCTCCACACCAGAGGCACACCCCAGATTCCAGACATGGGTGATAATGAGGCAGCTGAGAGCTACAGATTTACACACAACACAAACTGGCACAAGGAACAGAAGAAAATCTTTTGTTGATGTTGCTGTTCTTTTTTCTCATGTAACACAGTTTTCATTCCCTAAAGCCAATGTGCTAATTGCCAACTGAAAATAAGTAATCTCATCATCTTACTTGAATAAATACCAATAATTCTTGGGCTTGACTGGAAAATTCAAGAAGCCGTATCCGGACAGTGAAGGCAAATAACTATTTCTGTCTCTTGCTCAGCACATTTCCTTCTAAATGAACTGCTTGAAAAAGATGAGTTCTCTAGAAACATTCTGGACCTGGGGAAAGCTTTTGAATAAACTGGAAGATGGTCTGGGTCACAACATCACTGGACTTCACTGCATTATGAGTGTCCTTTCTTGGATGAGGAGTTCAGAGGAAGGCTGAGGATTCTGTGATTGACAGTTGAAATACGAAAACCCACTAGGGATGGGGATTGGAAGCTGGTTCCATTTGTAATCTCAAGCAGAGCTGCTTAGGGCTTACTTTTCAGACCTGCTGAGCTTCAAGAATTTCAATTTCCACTCAACTTCCTTTCAATCGGATATTTCTGGAGATGGAAGATCTGGAAGTAATACCAAAGGAGAGACTGCAACCTTGCCACTGGAAGAGAGCCCACTGAAAAGACCCACTGCTTGATACTGTGGTATTAACAGAGAGAAATTAATAGTTTAACAGAGAGAAGATGTAAGCGTTTCTTGATACCACCTTTGGGGAAAGAACTTGCCACCGTGGCAGGTATCTCTTTGTAAGTGGTTCCAGAAGACGAGCAGATGCCAAGAGGTGGTGTCTTGCTGCAGGAGAAGTGTCATCCCCTCCTGCCAGTGCTCAGACTTCTCACACTCATCACAGGGTGAGAATGAGAGAAGGGAAGAAGACAAACATTACAGTAAAACACTATGTAAAGATATTACACTGCATTTGTGGTGGATATTTATAGCCATAGAGCTGGGATGATGTCCGTAAAATTCTTATTTTTAAATGGTCTCTAGTCTAATTTACTCTTCTCAGACTCTGCTAAGAGCCGAGCTGGGGTGGTCTACAGGAAAAAAATACTCTGTAGCTAAAACACTGCAGGCAAGTGCTGAATGTTCTGTAAAAACATAAACAGTTCCTTGCCTGCAAATCTCCTCTCCCTCAGATATCTCATCTTTCACTCCTCAGCTCCCAAGATACTAGAATTTCCTCAGTTCTGTGGTTACCTGCAGTTTTCTCATGGAAACAAGCACCAAAGACATCATGAAGAAAACAAACAACAGGCAAAAATCCCCTAAAAACAGCCCTTCAGCTTATTATTCCCTTATTCTTCCTGTGCAGGCTCAGAGCCAAAGATACTCCAGCCACAGCTGAGGAGATCAGTGGTAAACATTGTTAGCTGTTAGCAGAGGAAAAATCTTATAAACAGTTCTTAAAGGTACAATTTTGCCCCTGACCGAAATTCAAGACGGGTAAAAGCAAGTGACCTCTTTCTCTCCTTCCTTCAGTAATGAATAATTACTGAGCAATAACCTGAAAATCAGAATGGACAGATTCTTTGACCCTATGAGAAAACCTTAGCACCCAGGTGTCAGGCTCCTTGTCCAGTTTATTACAGGGGTGCCATGATTTGTGGGTGCTATGGCAGAAATGAAGCCCCACATTGTGATGGAACCTCATGTCATCTGCCATAGGGATGTGCTCCCCTTGCAGTGCACAACTGGCTGGGCAGTAGCTCTCCTGAAGTGCCTCTGAATATGAGAGAGGAGGATGCTCCATTTCAGCCACTGTAACTATTAGGGAGTTGCAGAGAAATGGCAGCTAAAGACCTGTCAGGCCAAAATGTACTGCACTGATGGAGCTTTTGTATTATTTGCCTCTAGCTGCTTTAGCAGTGAGGGAGGGCGATACGTGGCATCCTTTTTACAAAGATCTCAAAGAGATAAATACAAATGACTTTCTATCTGGAGCAGGCGAAGTGCAAGGAGGTTAATTGAACAACCCAAGCTCTTACAGCGAGGCAATGGGAGAGTCAGTGGCAGAATCCAAATCAGCTGATACAGTCCTGTGATCTCAGCACTAACTGGATATCTTCCTGTACTTAAATCCTCTTTCTCAAAGAAGCCTGTCCTGCCAATGTGTATCCCAAAGAGTGACCAGGCTGGTCTGGGAGCCCGGGCTGCAGGAGCTTGTGGGATGTGCAGAGGAGGTTGTTTCAGTAACAACCTTGCCAGGTCTTCTCCCAGAGGTCAGCGATCTCACTGCTGGGTTGGGTTTTGGGCTCTTCCTGACTTTTAATTTAACCTGAAGGACTTGATTCATTGTTTCTCAGCAATAAACTGTTTTCCTTGAAAGGGCTAATCAAACTTTGATGAGGCCCTTGTGCAATGGAAAGATTGATGAGATACATTAAAGGTGTGGAGCAAAACTGAGGACAAGGGCAAACCGTCCTATTGAGTTCAATGGAATTAGGATTGGGTTTTCTAAGTGTATCTTTTCCCACTGTTCTATCTCATATTTTAATACATTTGTGTGACGACCTCAGTGCCCTGGAAAAGGGAAATGGTAACCTTTCCCATGCTTTGCTCAGCTTCAATTTGTTTGCCAGTATCACCATGAAGGAAACATGTTTCTCTGGTTCACTGCAGCAAATGAAGAGGGCAGATTAAAGCAATTAGAATGATAAACTTCTGAAAAACATATTAACTGCGTGCTGGACTCTGAAGGCAAAAAAACAAAAGAGCTATAATGTGGGGAAATGGACTACCCAGCAAGTTCCTCTGGTGTGGTCTTTACACTGTCCCCTGGGCCACCCAGGACAAGCTCTATCAGACTACAGCAGCAGAGTGGGTGACCTCCGGAGCTACTCTAATACAGCAGTTCCTACGCTTCCACGAAAACAAGAAGTTCACACCAATTGCCAGACAGCAGGTCAGTTTTTCCAGCTGATCCTCTGTCTTATTATGGAAGATACACTGCTTGATTGTTGCTCTCTGCTAACCTCCGCATAAATCATCCACTAAGGACTAGAACAGGAATTATTACTGAGAATTCAATCAGTGTTTAACTGATTATTAATACACCATCATGGGTAGGTCAAAGTGCATTAACCTGCGTGAGCCTATTGAAAAAGATTTCATTAACAAACTCTGTACAACCTGACAACAACATTATAGAACAGGAGCAGGTCCAGGAGTTGGGAGGGATGGGGAAAATGAAGTCTAAATGTCTCAGCCTCAGCACCCAAAAGCAGTGCATTTAGCCTGGGACATTATCCATTATTTGGCATACACAGGAGGTTTTATCTACTACATGGTTTCATTCCTACTCTGCTTTGGCTGACACATGTTCCAAAGCTGTCGAGGTGCTAGTGATGTGCGAGGCCAGAGCAGGTGATCCACACCTTTACCTTTACCTTTACCCTCCCTTTCCCACAGAAACACACCACTTCTGCAGTGTTTGATGGTCACAGTCAAAAGCTGCCTTGCAGAAAATGCTGCCAGTTGACAGCATCCAAGGTTTGAAGTTAGGGAAACTGCTGACACAGTGGTCTGTGACTTTGCTTGGGGCACACTTGGACAGTGCAGGAACAGGGGAGGAAATGTCTTACACTGTGTGAATATTGCAGGATGGATCCACTCCAAAATCTTAAGGGAAAAACATGCTAACAAATGGGTTTCAAGCACTTGAAACTCCAAGAGGCTCACAGAAAACCCCAGGTGGAAGGAGACAGGTAATTCAGAACTTAATCCAGTCCTGTAACACAGTCCACAGCCTGTCACATAGTGCTGGGTTTGGAGGCAGAAGGTAGGAGGCAGTGGCAGGTTCATTGCAAGGCTGTAGCTGTGCCAATCTTAACTTCACATCAGAGAAAACCATATGAAGATCTTAGTGTACTACATATGCTCTGGCACTACTACTGCCACTGCCTCCAAAACCCTGTCTCAACAAGGTCTAGTCAAGAGAAAAAAAATCAGAATATAGAAAAAACTGTAAAGCTGCCTGCAACCAGCAGCATCTATAAAAAGGCCCCTTTCATATCTCTTCTAGCCTCACTCTCTATCTATGTATATACATACCTGTATCTAACAAGAAGGTAGAGAAAAGATGGAGCCAGACTCTTCCAAAAGGTGTACAGTGAAAGGTAACAGACCCAAAGTGAAACGGGGGAATTCTGATTAGATATTGTTTTTTTCATGTCAAGCACTAGGATGGCATCAGAGAGGCTGCAGGGTCTCCAGTTTTGGAGATACTGTTAATTTAATTGAACGAAGTCCTGAGTAACCTGCTATAAATTGTCCTGCTTTGAGCAGCAGGTTGGACTAGAAAACCTTCACAGGTCACTGCCATTCTGAATTATTCTGTGATTTTCCCTGGGTATATTTGGGACCATACCATAGAGCCTTAGTAAATATTAATACAAGTTTATAGTACTTAAGCTGACCCCTGGCACTGATCAAGAATGGAGGCAGGCTGACAGTGCTCAGCTAAGATGAATTATAGCACTACCCACAAAACACCCACAACAGCCAGCATCCACACTGCAGAGTTTTACACTCAGAAACCTCCTCCAGTGCACTCCCCAAACACTTCACCCACCACGGACTCAACGTGTTTGGGAAGATACTACACATACCCTGCTGTGCTCAACAGACCAGGACCCTGTGACAATGGACAACTGGTTCCACAGTGAAACCTTCCCAAATATGATGACCTGGAAGAAAGATTACTGGGGAGAAAAATCAGAATCAAAAATCCTATAGGATCTCAGAATAGAATGAGACAGTATCTTGTTCTATCGGAAGCGCTAAGGCTTCAACTAGGACAATTTTAAAACACTCAAACAGCACTGTGAGACTGGGAGTACTTACGCATACTGGAATAGCTATGATCTGATGATTTCAAGTGATATCTATTGATGCCCAAAGGTATTTTGGGGCCTATACTTTCTTCACTGACTGTTTTCATTTAGTTGTTTTGCCAGCTACTGACAATCTGTTTAGAAACATCAGGGAATACGAAATCTGGAGGTGTATCAGTGTGAGTGTCCACTCCAAAACCTCCGTGAAATGACCTTTAGGAATGGCAATCAGCCAGAGATGCAGTTTGAAGCCAGCTAAGATAGGAATAAATATTCATGGCAGCTAAGGATTTGGGATTTAATGCCATTCTGCTAATGCAGATAAATATTCAGATTTCCTTGGCTTCTGTAGACTAAACCCAGTTTAAAAGGGAAATCCATACAATACTATTCCAGTAACATTGCCACTGCTGGTAGGTATTTGGGGGAATCACTGCTGCCTCGTGGCAGGTTGGGGTCTCCCTGTGCCATACTGTTCAGAGCTATGCTGTACTTTACCTACAGGAGTGTATTTGGTTAGCAGGCAAAGCACCTCTCACTTACTTTGCCATCTTTGCAATGAACAGTATAATCAGAGGTGAGATTTTACTACTGTTACTCCTATCCATGGTACAGCCTCTTCTGTGTTGAGGCAGATGTTTATGTGGTATAAACCCCATGCTCACAGTTGAGCGTAACCGAGTCTGAAGTGATGACTGTCCTCACAAGGCTCAGTTTACACAAAGGATTTATGGTTAGTTGAGTTAGACTTCACCATGTTATCACTCCTGCTAACCATACTGCAGCAGCAGATCTACATAACCACCTAACCAGATTAAAGCAGGGCTTTCCTCTCCAGCCAGCCGGAAAGCGATAGTTACGTCCTGTCTCCACCACAAATTCTGGTCACATCACAGGCAGAAGGGACCTCAGAAGAAGTTATTCAAAGGGAAGCAGGATGAAAGAAAATTCTTTCCCTTTCTCTGCACATTCACAGGCAAAAGGACCACCATTCTCTATAGCCCATTATTAAAACTCTTTGCAACTAACCACACCACCAGCCCCTCACACACCAGCTGGATGCCAGCCGAGTCTCTAACTGTGGGACCACTGAGAAGTCACCTCACCCTCTCAGATGTGAGTCAGGAGCCTAATTCAAATGAACTTTTAAATTGTCTTCAATATACTGTGGACTTCATGAAGGAAACGAGCAAGATGACAGATGGAATCCTTGGGCTTTTCTTTTTTCCACAAACCAGCTCAGTCTGCACTGTCCCACTGCTCCTTATTTCTTCTGTGCCATACTTTCATTTCTCTAAGGTATCTATGTAGACTGAACAACTTGCACTTTCTCTTCCCTCTTGTGATGCTAATTTCTGTAAATTGTTAGGGAATGGAGGCAAGTAGCTCCTAAACAACTCCAGCTATCATGCTGGTGGCTGGCCAAAAGAGGGTGAGAGGAAAGGAAGAGGAATGGGAAGAGAAAGTGACACCATCATTAGTTTAGATCACCTGGAAACCTTTCTCTTCTTGTACCAAGTCCTTCAACAGTGCCTTCCTTCAGAAACAATTGGTAAGAGGCAGTTCTACCCCTTTTCCCCATACCAGCCTCAACCATACTCAGGTCTCTTTTGGTTTCAATCTGTTTCTGCTTCCTCTTAGGTATCAGGATTGAGCAACAGCACCTACGAAAGCAACCAAACCCTAAGGGCTGGGAATTGGGAAGTGGACAGAACCTCTTCTTGACCAGTACATGACCTTTATTCATTCTCCTTCTTGACAATGAGATGGCATTTCATTTCCAGGAGTGTTTTGTTCGATATCTGCAATAACCAAACTAAGAAAGGCAAAGAGTACATTTTAAAGAACATCTAACAGATTGTCCTTGCCTTATAGCACAAGCTGGGGAGGGACTCTTCATTAGGGACTGTAGTGATAGGGCAAGGGGTAACGGGTTAAAACTTAAACAGGGGAAGTTTAGATTGG
>JANHGB010044913.1:15240-26774 GCA_026283785.1 Coracopsis vasa
GTATGAGATCTTGAAAACTTTATCCAGGCCTAAAACTACGTAGCAAAGCATCTTCGAAGTTCCTGACACAGCTTATCATAAGAACTTAAAACCTTATGCCAATGAATAGCCAAAATACTGGATGATAACAGGAGTAGCTGAGACAATATTTCATATTTTGAAAAAAGCAATAGGATTTTTTATAACAAACTGTGACTTAATATATAAAAGTGCCTGTGTCAGACTTTAATTTAGTAGAAGTATGAATCCCACAAGATGGACAGAGCCAAAAGCCACCCAAAACCTACAGGCTGGTGTTACCAGCAGATCTTCATTTTGCCTGCTAAAGGCCATTTTATTGTTATTTCACAGCAGTTTCTAGGTTTGGCTTGCAGCAAGGAAGAGAGGACATGGACTTGTACGTCTCACCTTGAAATGACTCACCAAGCAGATAGAACTGCCTTATGCATCTCTGTAGGAGATTTACAAGTTGGTACACGTTGTTCCTCCTTTCTCTGTATATACATTTAACTGTGCATTTGCACTTGGTGATTTTTTGCAAAGGGTTTTTATTTATGGTATAATTGCACTTTTTGCCACAGCACCTTGAGTATTTAATGTTCTTTTGCAAAAGCCAAAAGTTATCTTTCAGCCTTGAATCTGGCCTCTTAACAGATTCTCTTCATGAGTTTTCTCACCTGTAAGACACTTTGTTGGCAGTTATGAGGATTAATGAGCCAATGTTACAAAAGTACTTGGAAAGCAAAAAGTGCCACATCAGATACAAAATATGATTTGTATTATTACTTGCATGTTAAAGCCTTTGGTTGAGCTTTAAGCACCACTAGCTATCAGGTGGTATTTTCAGTCCTGTTATGTATCATTTGATGACAATACTTTATTCAGACCAAAATAAAAGTAGTTCCTTGATAATAAATTCCATTGCTCTCATTTTCTTGCCTTAAAATAAACTCAAACCTAAGAAATATAAAATCCAAGACTGTGTTTTGGGAAGGACCCACAAATCTTTTTTCTCCATGGTCACCCAGAGTGGGCCATCAGGTGAGCAGCTCCTTCTCTAAGCGCTGATCGGAGGCCTGATTCAGCCCTGCAAGCTGTCACATGCTCTGCGAACCCTGGGGGACAAGGCAGGACTAAGATATCCCTCATCCAGCACCACCTGGGCTTATTTGCCTTGCCTTTTAATTGCTGACTATGGAAGATATGTTTGAGAACCTGAGGTGAAGTTTAGCTGGGATATTGGGTCAAAGACAATTCATATGAGCTGAAGGAGAGTGCCCTTCTCTAAGGAGAAGATGATTATTCAAAAAGAGTATCTGGGAACCAAGATCTGGGAACCAGACATTCTCCCCTCTAATTTAAGGGACGGGAAGGCAAATATCCATAAGAACTTAGAGTTTCTTTGTCTTCATTTTCCCTATCTGTTATTTTATGCTCCCCACATGCAGGTTTTGGTAGATAAAATGGATAATTTCAATGAATAGTTTATAAATTATTTTGAGCATCCCAGATGAGGGATTATCTCACTTATCTGAGATGCTGGATTTTCACTGAGCACAGTATAGTCACAGTGATAAAGAGGATCATATTGACATTGATGAAGTTGACATTTTTGTCTCTTTGGTTTCCTATTCACATTCAGTTTGGAGCAAACTGTGCGATATTACCTGGAATGATGAGTTGTCTACTTGGACACTTGTGTGCAAGCCTAGATGAAACATATCCAGAGCTCTACATAGATCCATCTTTCCTTAATTCAAATCAGTAGGAAACCTCTTTCTGCCTGTACTAAAAGAAAAATGAGGCCTGTGTTCAGCTGTTTTGTCTCCAAACTACTTACATTTCACCCTTGAAGATAAATCCGGTACCTTTGCCAGACAGCTTTTTAGAAGACTGCGGCAATTAGAAATCCAGGAAGAACAGATTCGTTGCTCTATTCCTACAGCTGGCCCAGGCACTGTCAGTAAAAATAGAAACTGGCTGAGAACAAGATGGAAACTCTGAACTTTCAGACTTATCAGTTCTGGAAGCTCCTTATGAAGAAAACCCTGCATTTTCAGACCCGGCACTAGCCAGATGGAAAATGTCTATTTATTTAAAGACTGAGAGGTTTGTTTTATCGTATTCAGATCACAACTTTTCTTTGCCAAATGCTGATCTTACTTATTATGGTATAAACATAAAGATCAAATTTTTGTTTTGTTTTATTGTAACATCAATATAAATACAGTGGTTGATACTACACAAGATCAGAACTTGTCTGAGCAAATGCAAGTTTTCTTTATAAATTTACTCGTTTCTTGGGTAATTTTAATAGAAATTAAAAGATAAAAGAATAAAGAGGTTAAAAAGTAATTCTGCTCTAATCCAGGGATGGTGTATTAGATATTCCCTGAATTGAGAAACACATTATATGTTCTGCTTTCCTCCTCACCGTTTGCCTGGGGATATGAACTTGGATATGAATCACTGGGTGTTTGAATTTTCCATTGAACCAGACTTGCTTGTGAAGCAAAATTGCAGTCGTAAGAACATTACTTGAGAATGAAGCCACCTGGGCTACCTGCGTGTGTGTATCAATACTCAGCATCCCAGTTTCTAAGGCCTAGAGTGAACATGTGCTAAAAAGCAGGATAAAAGGCCTCTGGAACTTACAGCATTGTGTTGCTTCCACTCTGATGTCTAGTAGAAAGTTAGGGGTTTTGCTAGAAACTGTAGCCGCATTCAGGACAGCAGTGAGGTCCCCACCCTTGTTCAATGCAACCATTCACTATGGGATGAAAGCATGTTTCACTGCTTACTGAAAGGGGGTCTAAATAGTTTTGCAACCTCCCGCATGCAAATGTCTTGGGATTTTGGATGTCACAGAAAGAAATATTTATTTTTATTTCAGCTACCTCTGCCTTCCCTTTTTCACTTCTGTCTTTGCCCCTTTCTTATCTCCACCTTGGGGCAAATGCAATACAAGTCCCTCTGCTCTGCTGTCTATTGTGGAGGTCAGTGATGTTCAGTGGTGTTTTGATTTTCTCAAAGAGAATCATAGAATCACAGACTGGTTTGGGCTGGAAAGGACCTTAAAGCTCATCCAGTTCCAACCCCTGCAATAGGAAGGGACATTTTCCACTAGACCAGGTTGCTCCAAGCCCCGTCCAACCTGGCCTTGAACACTGCCAGGGATGGGGCAGCCACAGCTTCTCAGGGCACCCTGTGCCAGTGTCTCACCACCCTCACAGGGAAGAACTTCTTCCTAATGTCTAATCTAAACCTACCCTCTGTCACTTTAAAACTATTTCCCCTTATCCTATCACTGCATATACTTGTAAAAAGGCCCCTTTCCAGCTTTCTTGTGGCTCCTTTAGGCACTGGAGCTGCCCTAAGGTCTCCCCAAAGTCTTCTCTTCTCCAGGCTGAACAATCCCAGCTCTCTCAGCATGTCTCCATAGCAGAGGTGCTCCTGATCATCTTTGTGGCCCTCCTTTGGACTTGCTCCAATAGATCCACATCCCTCTTGTGTGGGGGACCCCAAAGCTGGATGCAGCACTGCAAATGAGGTCTCAAGAAAGCAGAGAAGAGAGGGAGATTCACCTCCCTCGATCTGCTGGTCACGCTGCTTTTGATGCAGCCCAACATGAAGGAGAAGAGGAGAATGGAAAACCAAACCTGTCTAGCATAGGAATTAAACTTGTATTGTTTTTTTAACTCTTAAGTGCTGGCTGTGAGAACAGGCGTGCGTTTGCGGCCCCGTCTGTCTGCAGGCAGGTCCTGCCATCACTAGGGCTCGCAAGAGAGCTGCTGGAGCCAGCCTTGGCTCGACACACGAATTGCTGCTCCCCTGCTAAGCCCAGGCTGTGCGGTTGACTGCGCCTGCCTGCTGCCAGGGAGAGATGGAAATCCTGGCACAGCAGGGAGTCTCACTGCCCTGGCTACAGGAAGCCGGGGGGGGCCCGGGTACCCAAAGGAACCAGGCTCGGGGGATGCTGACAGCTGTGGATCATCAGGGCTCGGTTCTGCCCTGGTCTCTGCTGCTTACTGTCCTCCATCTGGGTTTGCTGTCACCGTTCTTGTGCTGTTTGTGAGCTCCTACCAGGCCAATGCTGATATGACGTCTTTTCTTTAAGTTTCATTCCCATACTAACCCTGACAGCACAAGGAAAGGATTTTTCCGAAACAACCGTGCTGTTCCACCCAAATAAACACCTGTGAGCAGTGAAATGTCCTGTGATCATTTCATATTTAATCATATAGCTTCTCCCGGCATTGTGGACAGCACCACTGCTGGCATCAACTAAGTGTGTATTGCACTTTGACATCGGCACTGGCATTTCACTGTCATCCTCCTCCTGTTCCAACATCCCTGGACAGCACTGCTGGGAAGGAAAACGTGACCGGCTGTGTTCCTAAACCACATTCAAGGCCATTTCTGTATGCCATGTGTCTAGAGAGCTGGGACAACTTGACATAATTATTGTGCCAAACCCAAACCTTGTTTACAACATGGCTGCTGTCAGAAAGCTCTTCGATAGGCTTTCACTGCCGGCTTTTGCAATTAGTTGGTTCATGTTGTCACAGGTGCTGAGCTTGTGCAATCACAGTCTAATGGCTGGACTTTATGGTCTTAAAGATCCTTTCCAATACAGTTGATTCTATGATTCTAGGATTCATTTCGTTGCAGGGTATATACGGTTAATGAAGAAGGTGCAAAGGCATCACAAGGGCAAATGAGTTCACACCCATGAGGACTTACAAGAAGAAGAGGGAAAAGTTCTCTTACTTACTCCTATTTAATTAACATCTCATTTGCATTTGGCTATGTATCTGCTCAGCTGCACTCCCAAAATGTGCAGCTCTGAGATATGGGGGGCCTGAAAACAGTGTTTGGGCAAACATTTGTTTCACGTTGCCCATTGTGTGCCTCGGGCCCTGCTGAGACAAAGAACTGATCAAAATGAGATGCATGTGCTGAGATGATTAGTGGTTTACTGGCCATGGCAGTGGCTTGAGAGAGGCAAAGACATAGTTTATTCCCCAGTCCTGAACCCTAAAGTGCCTTCCCATGTCTGAGGTGAGTGTCTAAGCACTATTTGGTGGAAGAGGGATGGAAAAGCGTCTTGTCCCTGTTTTAAGACTTGGCTCCCTTGTGATTCTGTCATTCAGATGAGGACATTGCCCCTAGGAAATACACAGTTTTTGTCAGTCCTAAAAATTGTTCATCATATATAATTTAGTTGAAATTTCCCTTTGGGGGGATGCAGATGATTCACGAGTAGAAAGTCAGCCTGAGCTCACGACTGCCTTAAAGGGAACAAAGCAACAGCCCCACAGCCCTGTCAAAACCAAACCTCTTGCTGATGTCAAAAGCCTTTACAAGAAGCATTCTCAGTGCCAGGATCTTCTTGGGCTCCATTTTAGTTGTCTTGGACCAGTCTTCCGAGTTAATGATTAAAGGAAAATATAAGAGCACTGTGTTTTTTCTGAACCTGTTGGGTAGCATCTGTAATGCATCTTGACCTCAGAGTCACAGCAGCAGAGAGCACAAGAAGATCCTGGGATAGCTGTATCTGGTGGCTCCTGTAAAAAGAGTAGTCCGGGAGGAATGTGGAAAAGTAGAAAATATCCAGCAGCATCCAGGAGTTGCTGCAGCTGTGTGACTGCAATGTGAAGCATGGAAAGCTGGAGAGCTGAGGAGTAAGAAGAATCTTGCCCTGATTTCTCTCCAAGCCACTCAAAACCCAAGAAGTTTGCAGGTGATTTGTGCATTTGGAAACCAGTTGACCCAGATAATAAATATAGGGACTTCATTATCTTTACATTTGTAGGCTACTGATAAGAACAGCTAAGTGGCTTATGGAAATAAGATAAAACAGTAACAGTTCCACCCCAAATATATCACTGTATGAAACAAAAGATCAGTGCACTGGAGTGGTTTGACTGACTCTCACACCAGGACTGTTTGAAAAAGAGACAGAGTAGAGCAAGGGGCTCAAGAGAAGAAATCTTGGGAACTGTCCTGGTTTTGGCTGGGGTAAAGTTTATTTTCTTCCAGTTGCTTGTGTAGTGTTCTGGTTTGGATTTAGTATTAGAATAATGTTGATAACACACCAATGGTTTTAGTTGCTAAGTAGTGTTTATACCAGGTCAAGGAATTTTCAGCTTCTCCTGCTCTGCCAGCGAGTTGGCTGGAGGTGTACAAGAAGCTGAGAGGGGACACAGCCTGACACAAGGGATATTCCATAACATATGACATCATGCTCAGTATATAAATGGGGACAAGCTGGTGGTGAGCAATTGCATTGTGCATCACTTGTGTTTGTTGTGTTTTATTCCTGTCTCAGTTATCTTCCTTTTAATTACTATTCCTATTGCTTATTATTTCTATTACTAAATTTAATTCCCATTATTAAGCTGTTCTTATCTAAACTCATGGGTTTTACCTTTTTCTAATTATCCTCCCCATCCCACTGCAGGGGGTGAGGGAGTGGCTGCATGATACTCAATTGCTGGCTGGGGTTCAAACATGACAGGGCATAAAATCCCAAAAGACCATGTTAAATGAGTCCAAAAGCTCGTCTTGGAGAGAAAATGAAAAACTTCTCTGGTAAGAACTGGGATGGTTCTTGGATAAAAAAAAATAGGGATTTTATCACTAATTTAATTTCACCTGTACTCAGGAAACCAGGATTTTGTACAGTGAAAAAAATCAAATATTTGTGTCTATCATTTCATTCTTATCTTTAAAGAGACAAACAGCAATTTGAATTCTCCTGTCTATGTGAGCTATGAAAGGCTGCTACTACTAGTTTTCTGACTCACAATGATTCTGTGAGCTATTAATCAAAATGCTTGCAACTTTGGAAACTCGTATTGATGACACAGTACCTGTGCAGCTTATCACTTGTTTTATTGCAATCCTGGAAGCTAGACAGAGAAGTTACGTTTCTCTTCTCTGCACATTTTGTCCTTGTACATTTCTGAGGCACTGCTCTGTTTGTTTTCTCTCCTGGTATTTAACCATGATAAATTTTAACTCGCCATCTTTTTGCTTACATCCGTGTTCAGCAGCATCCTCATTCCTCACCTGTCAGCACAACACCAGGAACAGCAGAGTTTCAGAAACCACTGGGGCAAGTGCCTCCCAGACCTTTATCAGAAGCAATTAGTCACTTTGGGTCAGAAACATCTATCTAGGTGTCCTCCTTCTAAATGTTATTCCTTTCAACAAACTTCTTGTTTGCCAAGCTGATGCACACTAACTAGATAGCCATGAGAAAGTAACCTTCACAAGGCAAAGCAATCCTGAGTACATGATATAGAGTTTGCTGTAACATACGATCTCCAAATTTTGCTTATGCAGACAGTTGAAAGCAGGTGCAGATGCCTGTGGGAGAGGCAAAGTTCAGCACATTGATGAAGCATGTGTCAACACTAGAGCCCCAGGGACTTGCCTTCTCAAGCAGAAGGGAACAGAAACAAAGGTTCTTGCAACCTTAACAACAGTGGTGAGATTCAGCTCCCATGTCTTCATCCGTCTCAATTTCCTGGATTCCTCTGGTCATTAGAAAAGTGAAACCAAGCACCACATCACTGAAAACTTTCTTCCATGATTCCTTCCCAGACATGCTCTTCTTCACTGAGTCCAAAGGGAACCTCATGTTTGCCAGTTCACCAAGAGCTATCAGCCCCTACAGTTCTCACCTTTCTAGCCTGGTTAGCAGAAGCAATTGGCTCACCACCTCAGAACTCACAGGGAATTCCTCCAGCAGGACTGAAGGTCCCAAACACAAACCTTGCTGCCTGTCAGGTCATCACTGGGAGACCACATTGGAGTGCATCCTTCTCCTCTTGATTCTGCTGTGGCAGTCTATTCCTGTGGGACATGCTCATGGACAGAAACAGCCCCAATTGCCACTTCTCAGAATGTTTAAATGGGGACCTTCTCCGTCAGACATTTAAGAAACAAAAAAGAGCAGAAGAGGGTTACTGGACACACATACAGAAACTAAAGGTCCTTCCTCTCTCCTTCATCCATCCCTCCCCAGGATTTGTGATAATTTTCAAGTGTTTTTCTGCATGCATAAATCTATCTGTGCTAGAAAACAGAACTGGCAAGTTCTGAACTGAAGTAAAAGGTTTTTAAAAAGGTTTTTACTTTACTGTAATCAAAACTTTACTTTACTGTAAAGTAAAAATTCTTCTCCCAGTAGAGATAATAATACTGGAAAATGTTGTCTTTACAAACAGGCTTCATGTATAACATCCAAATATATTAATTAGAAAAATAAATTGATTTACCAGCTGGTATGAATCAATACAAAGATATAGGGGTCAAGAACTACAGGTACAAGCTGACATTTGGGTTTGTTTAAGTACTAACCTACTCTTTTGATTTGTTCAAGGAAAAGAAGAGTGACAAGGGCAGGACAAAGGGAAAAAAAGTTCAGGACAAAGACACAATGACCGTAAGCCACTGTTCATTTAGGCAATCTTTTTGGCAGACACAAGATTGAAGTCTGCCTAAATGAAAGCAATGGGCTGAGAAATTTGTTTATTCCTTATATCTCCTCCCACTTAGCTGAAGGACAACTTACTGCTCTGAAGTTTTGATTAGCACCTCTAAACTGCTAGCATTCTGCAAGCAATGAGGGGGGCAGGGCTTGGCATCTCTGACTTGGAACCTGCTGTGATCTGAGCCTGGGTTATCATCTCCTGCAAGCAGCTCACTGCCTCCCTGGAGCAGTCCGGAGATCTGTAGGGATATTTTTAGAGCATCTCTGGTGACAGTCATTCAATTTTCCTAAGGATTGAAAAAAAAGACAGACTTTCTTTGTAGTTAGAACAGGCTGGGGCCAACTGAGGCTCCTTGGAAAGAAATGCTTTTCCCCTCCCCCTGTTATGAAAGACAACCTTGAATTCTCCTGTTCCTTCCCTTGTTGTCAAGGGTCATTTCAACCCCCAGCAGCTCCCTTAGGGCTGCTGCAGAGTCACCACACACTGACCCAGTGCAGAACAACCAGAGACAATGGCAGAGTGTGGGCTGTCACCAGATGCAGTCCTTTCCATCAACTTGCTCAAATCAGGCCATTACTTGTTGCAATCATTCCTGCTGCCTTGCATCAAAGCAGGGGTTTGAGAAAATAGCATCCCTTAGGGGTCTTTTGTTTTGTCAATCTGAAGAGATGCTGAAGAGACAGGGACTGGTAACCTGAAGGGCCTCAGGCTGTACAGGGTGGTGTCTGTACCACATTGAGAGTTGTATCAGCAGACTCTGGCCAAGGTGCAGCAGCAGTTACCACAAAAAAGGATGTGGGTGCTCTTTAGCCCCTCTTAGTCCCTGGTCAAGTCATTCCTGACAAGAAGTAGAAACAATGTGCCATCCAAAGAAGCTAATGGGTGCTTATTCTGCCAGTTCTCATTGAAGAACAAGAAGGCATTCACCAAAATTGAAAAATGGAAGTTCAAATCCATTAAGGTTTTCATACATCAGATGCAATTAAGCTTTTTTCACTGTAATACAGCAAGTTGTCAAGGTCTGGGACTCAGCAAGAGTAAAGTGTACAAACAATTGCCTGGCACAGTCTTGATATCCAAGTTGCCCTAAACTGACTAAAGAGAGAGGATTTAAAAGAGAGGATTAACCTCTGTTTAAGGATTTGAAACAATTTTCCTACTAGAAACCAGGGTGACAGCTGATGGAAGACAGGGACTTTCAGGTGACCACTTCAGGGCTAAACCTTCCTCTGAAATATCAAAAGTGGCCCTTTTAAGAAATAGCTTGCATTTTATGCAACCTGTTTTCTGACAGAGGGACTGGAAGGACCAAACCATGTTTGCTAACTTCTGGTAGGGTTTGTCAAACACTGTTTAAGCCTGGAATTAAACATCAAGTGGCCAAGTGCCATATATCTGTGGTACCATGCTAGCCTCATGGGATGTAGTGTGGCTAAGACAGTGGCTGGATGTCACAGTTTTATCATTTATCAGCAGGCTAAACTGCCCAGATACCAATGCCATAAAAAGACCATCACTTTAGTTTTGCAGGTGAAAGCTAAAACTTTAGCTCTTTCCCCAACCAGTGCAGTACATGCACATGCATTTGGGTGTTATTGCATAATACACACACATTTTCAGAAGACTTTCTTGGACTAAGGCTGCTATATTAACAGCATTGCTTTCATGCATAAACAACACAGAGGACGTCTTGCAATAACATTTGTTATTTATGGCAGCAGCCAAGAGCTTTCCTACTGCCTGTTCTGCCTGGGGGCAGCCCATGCCTATCAAGTCATGGGCAAGCTACTCCAGAACATCTATTTATTAGTTTGCTGAGATTCAGGAGCATGTAAGCTTTAACAGCTCTGCTATGACTCAACATAAACAGGCACCAAAGATATCATTTTAAATGAGATCTGTTCCCTAGTGCAAAGTATAAGGTAATGCTTCTGCAGAAGTGCCTCGCTTTTCAGCTGTTGTAAACCTCACAACTCTACTGAAATCAACTTTAATACCCCTTTCAGGAGTTTTACAGTCTAATGTTGGTTAAGATGCCTCAAATTAAAATAAGTTATAATAAGTGCTAACAAGTTTTATTCTTGACTCTGCCATTGCCTTGCTTACCAAAGAAACTTATTTCACTTTCACTTCATTGTTCCAGTCTAAAAAAAGATTTACTAATATTAAGAACTTTATTTTTTCAAAGTGCTTTTAAACTTGGAGATAATTCACCATACAAGATTTAATCATTGTTATTATAACCTAGGCCTACCTTGAAAGAAAGGATTGTATTAAGCCAAAGATCTGTTTTGAAGACATTATTGTAGCTGAGATGGGTCAGAATAGCAATGTTTTTGCAAGAAGGCTACCAGGTAGCCTCGCATCTCATCATTTCTGTCTTGTACGACTAGAGGGAAGTTAAATAAACACACAAGAGAGGCTGCATACAGTGAAACAGGGAACGTGTTTCACTGGGCCTGATCACATTTGTTCTTTTTGAACTCGGTGCTGCATGCCAGAAAACTTCCATTCATCACTGCCAATTCAGAGATTCTTTGGCATTTGAAGTTAGTAGCAAAACAAAAGTATGATAGTGTTTAATAAATGGCACTCTGACAAGCCTGGGCCCATTTTTCTTTATATAAAGAAATACTGAGTTATTCTATTATTTTTTCTAATGGTTTCCTTCCTTTTTTCCCTTGTTCCCCATTGTTGGTTTACAGCAATATAATAATCACTGGGCCAGTTTAAAGCTGATATTTTAAAATCTTATTAAAGTCTATATCTTGAAGATGAACAGTAACAGTAGACTGATATTTCTTTGTGTTCCATATTGCACATGAAAGAGCTTCCTGCAGAAAATACATGAGGGCGACCACACTTAGATCCAAGGAAAATATAATCCAGAATTGCCTATGAGGCTCTTTAGCAGTGTAGCACTTAGGTTTATAAGTAAGAAAGTAGTTGTTTATCATCTCTTTCACGGACACCCCCTTGTCGTGGGGAAAGAGCTTGCGTGCCCTTGTGAGGTTGTGAGCTATGCTGATG
>JANHGB010044913.1:26874-60270 GCA_026283785.1 Coracopsis vasa
TAGTCATCAGCGCGCTTGTAGTAAGCGTGGGTAAAGCCCTTCCCAAAATCTTCGTTCGCGAAGTCAAGCCATCATCAGTTGTTTATATAAGTACATAGAGGGAAGCAAAGTTTGGGGAAGCAAAGCTTGTCCCCCATTAGACCAACTGACAAGGTCAGAAAAGGGGGGCTCCATCAGTTCACTTAGACCAGATGGCAATTATTACAGATACCGTAACACTGCTACTACCAAGGCATAAACACTTAAAACCAACCTGCTGAGCCTCATGTACTGAACATGATGCTCACAATTGGCTTCTATCTCGTGTTACCCTACAGGTAGGACATAAGGAGCATCACAGCCAGGAATTCCCAGCCACTGTCTTCATCCGACCTCCCATGTTCATCTCTTCCTGTGAAGAGGACTGTGTAGGATGTGCTGCTTCACCACAGTATGGAAGAAAGGCACAGGCTTCCGTCACAGCTGCTGATGTGCCATGAAAATGGAAAGCAGTGTTTAAAGAAGCCCTGGCTGTGAAGCTGGCAATAAGCATGAGTCCTGACAATGAGCAAACCTATCCATCGGGGCAACTCCTCCAACAGGGAAGTTGGTTATACTGGTGTGTGTGATGCTGAGCTTTGACAATTCCTACATGGGCAGGACTTAACCCACAATTTAGGGCCTAGCAGAAACAGAATGCCTGGAATGTAACTGACCTATGTTCTTTTTGAAACAACAGTCAGAACCATTGTACGGGTGGGCACATACCAGAAGTGTGATTCTCATTATTAAGTGTAGGAACAGACTATAAAGCCAGTTAGCTAATCTGCAACATAGCACAGTGAGTAAGAGAAGTTAGAAGTGATAGTCTTTGTGTTCTGGCATGTTGTCTTGTGACTGCTTCATGGGTGGTTTCTGACCAGCTATATGCAAGTACTGTGTTGCTTGTCAGACAATATAAATACAAAACAAACAACATAATAACACAGATATTTTAGTGAGAAGGGTCAAAGCTCCTCACTGAAGAAGACTATGGGGACTGGCTGAACATATACTACTAGAAGACAGCCTTGGCCAAGCATCATGTAACCCAGCACATTGTCCAAGTCCCATGACCTGGGTATGGTGCACTTAGAGACAAGATATTTGTGAGGTCTGACAAATGAGCTATGTCTGTGTATAAATCAGTAATAGTTTTCTTCAGCTATCTTGTTCAATGAAGCTTTAGGGGTTTTATTTTATTTTATCAGAGCTGCTTGAATCAGTCCTGCATTACTGAGAGGTCAAGGAGATGCTGCTTTCCACCACCGCTCCACAGCCTGGGTGGTCTTTGAAGCGAACCATTGCAAGAGCTGGACATTACAGCTCAAAGTAGACTTAGAATATATTACCCATGAAAATTGGCTGCAGCTTGCAGAAAGGAACAACGGTCTCCCTAAGTGAAAACAGGTACTAGAAACATCCTAGCTCACCATTCTCTCTCATGAAGGGTCCCTAATGAAGTCATCATGGTGGAATGTCCTTTCTTCTTTGATCCAACAAGCATAACCTAGGAATTCCCTTAAATTTCAGCCCTCTGGGACTAGTAAAAATATTGTCTGTCCGTTTGCACAGTGTTTGTAGGTAGGAAAAGATGAATATCATAAGCAAACTCTAAATTACTCACCTCAAAATGGTAGCAATTAAAAGTTCTACCCCAAACACTACCTGTGTGAGGCATTGGCATACACAAGCCACTTAGGTATGCTGCTCCCTCTCAGACCTTTGTTATTGCTGTCAGTCATATGTCAATAAAGATTGAAAAGCTTCAGCAAAACTTCATCTCCAGTAATAACCATCTGTCTCAGAATACTAACAAGCTAGCCATCAATTCCATTGTGTTTCCCTTCTGACACTGATGTCTATTGAAACAGACGAGGAAAAGAATTCTTCACAGTATTAACATTAGCACTTATATAAGCACCTCTAGCCAAAATTTTCAGAGCACTTTGTGAACACGAATTAATTAATCTGCATAGTGGAAATAGAAGTGAAGTGACAATGACTATTGTCCCCTTAGGTTTAAAGCAAGAATGTACAAGATGGTTTTGCATAAAATTATTTCTGGGTCATCACCTTAAAAAATAAGTCTTACAAAGAAAGAGACAGTAAAAAAGCAGTAATGTCTTCAGAGTTAATGAAATAGAAATAGCACTTTAACAAGTTTGGGTCAATAGAGCTCAGTCATGAAGGATTTTCGTTGATGCTGTGTTAAAATGGAAAGTCATTATAAAAATTCAGATGTGTTCTATTTTACAAGAGATGAACATTTAAAACTAGCTAAATCTCAGAATAAAGAGATTCAAATTCTGTTCTAGACTGACATGTAACAAATTACTTAAAACCTTTTTGTCCCTACATATCTTCTTATTATCCCTCTATCACAAGTCATTAGATGCTATCAGTGAAGCTGAATGATGGTGTTTAAAGGGGTCCTTTTCCCTCACAGAAGCCTGAGAACTGCACCGATTTTGCCTGGAATCAAGAGATGACTGCAATATTTGTGGTTTGCTTTTAGCATAAACACATATTTGAATATTTTTTCCAAGCTTATTTTTGCCTTTGTCTAAAATGAGGTCCAGAAACTCAAGACAGGAAGAAGATCAGGAGCTCAGACATTAGATGCGGGTGCTGAGAAAATCTGGATACCAGGGAGAACATTGTAGCTCTGACGAAAGGCTGTGTGAACTTAATTTCATTATCCAAAGTTTACTGAGTTCTGAAACACCATCATGGAGAACCATTGACATCACATTGGCTCCTTTTGGACCCTTCCTGATTCATGGCCACAAGGCCACTGTTTTCCTACTCTTTTCTGTACTGCACTATCCCATTTCTTTCATTCTTTCAAAGCTTACTGCAAGTTGTCTCTTGGATTTATATGTACTCACTGTTCTCTTAAACTTTCAGTTTAACTTCTTCCAGAGCCATTTTTCAGTCCCAGCTAAATAGCTTCAACAAGATGTTTACAAAGATGGCACCAGCTGCACTGTGTGAGCCATATCCAAAATGTCTCAAGAATTGGGTCTCTACAGTTCTTATCCCTATGAGCCAGAGACAGATCCTTCCTGGTACACACCACAGCCACTCCATCCCCTTTCCTGCTTCAGCACATCCTGACAACATTTTACATGCATGCAGCCAGCATGGATGGATGAATTCATTTCATCACTTGATCAGGCATGCATGTAATTATAGGGCCAGAAGGAATGACAGGAGACCATTTTACCAGGAGGACAGGTCCTCTATCCTTTTTAGTTTTCTGTGAAATTTTTTTGTCCTATTACTCATAGGAATTGTCAGGGAGGAAGATCTCACAAAATCTGCACACTCTGTGCTTTGCATCTTTCATATTTTGAAATGTTTTCCTAATATGTAATTTACCTTTTTCAAGCTGATTAAATTGATTGAAGTGAACTGATTTCTTCCTATCCTACCACAAGTGTAAATGATGACATTTTCTTTGGCCACATCGCACTGTTTTGCAAACTGACTGATCATGACTTAACCTGCTCTTTTCTAAATTAACAGACTTTTCCCAGCCTTTTCAAAATTCAATTGTTTCTGTAGATTTCTCTTGGATTCTTTTGATGTTGCCTATATCCTTTTTTAAAGTTGCTCTGGAAGTCACACTTCTTTGGTCTTACATCCAAGACCTTGCTCAATACATCTTAGAAGAAAATTTTTCAACCTTGCAACACCATCCCCTTTTAACATAATCTCAATTTGCGGTCTGCTGTGTTCACCATGCTCTTTTTGGCAGTTGTTGTACTAACGCAAGCATTAACCACTTTGTGTTTGTCCATTTTTCTTCCCAAAGTACAGCACTCAGCTCCTGATTCCACTGAATTTTCTCTGATTGAATTCAGACACCCTTTCCAATTCATCAAGACTATTTCCAAGGCTGATTTTCAACCAAGAGCTTAAAGGCTACTTCCACCAGGAATCACTTCAGCTGTCCTAAGCATGTTTCCTCTTCATCATCAAAATCTCTCACAAAAATAATGGCCAGCACAGGAGCCCTCTTGGCCCCACTGAACCCCTCTGTCACTGTAAGAATCCATTCTTTCCCTGTGGCTCTTCAATTCATGGTTACATCCACAGACATCATTTAGACCCTGGTCTATAACCTAGGACCCTCTTAATGGAAAATGATGAGGTGGAAATGAAGAACAGACTAACACAACCCATTATCTGTGCTGCCCCACTCCTATGTTGGTGAACACTGTCTATCAGGGATCTAAACTCTATTCTCCTAGTTTGCATTCTACTGTTGACTGGAAGATCACTAAAGCTGGATCTATGATTTGCTAAGCAGATCTCATCTTCTGTATCCACACAATTTTCCAATTCTCTTTCAAAAAAGGAAATTAAATTAGTTTGGCCAAATCAGTCATTGATATAGCTACAATGCATTGTTTTTTAAGCATCTTTTTATTATCCTATAAACCTGCAGAAACTGGTTAATTAATAATCTTTTCTTGCACCTACCTGGGTAACAAAATTAAACCAGCTGATCTTGATATCTCTGATACAATGTAAGCTTTCCTCCAGTCCTCTGGGACCATAGTGTCCTTGCTGAGTCCTCAAAGATAATCACCAACAACTCCAAGCTGCCTTGGCTAGTTCCTTAAATCTGCTCAATTTTATTAGGCCCTGCTGAGCTGAACATGTCTATTTTATATAAATAACCATTGACTTTTGGTTCACTCCCTGATCTCATTTGCATTTCAATCTCTTTCTTAAAATTAATTTTGTCATGTATCTAGGCATAAGTAATCTTTTTGGGGGAAGAAAAGTGAAGCAAAGATGGCAATTATTTTCAGTCTTTTCTGCAATAACCCTTTTTTTTGTTCTTTGCATTAAATGGTGGGCCGCTCTGCGCTCTCTTTTCCTTCTTTATATTTCTAATGTATTCACAGAACATTTTCTTGTCAGCTTGGTGATTTTAGATGTTGGATTAGAATTTGGACCTTTTGTGTTCAATCTTGACTTTGGAAAGAGTTTAAAGAGGAATAGGGAAAGAATCAAAAGAGACATCCAGTGAGAAACTGAAGTAAAAAGAAAAGACAGGGCAGGAAAGGAACAGAGAAGTTGGAACTGAACATCAAATAAAATAACATCTCAATACCTGACAGTCATATTTTATCACATTCAGTTTAAAGGTTTCTTCTGTGTGTGAGGATAGAAAATGTAAAGCCAGGAAAACCATACTGATATTTTAAAGGTATTTCAATTTGGGGGTACACATAAAGGGGGAGAGGTGATCTGTGAATCTGAGTCCTTCTAACATGTTAAAAAGTACTTGCTGTGCTTTCCCAAAGCACCATGTGAATGATCCAGGCCATTTTCAGCTCTCCCAGCTGATGCAGTGGTAAAGGTCACTTTTCAAATACACTTGATGTTGGCAGTGACCCTTTGACACCTGGGACACTTGTTCAAGCCAGTCTCTTTCAGAAAAGCACCTACAAAGATGCAGGTAATAGAATTGGGTCACTGTTTTGCCCAGTCCCGAAGCCTTGTGGGGTAGCTTCACAACATGCCCACCAGGTTCACAGGATTTCACCTTGTCCTCTTCCAAAGGGAAAAAGGAGACTGGTTCTCTGCTCAAGGCTCCAAAGAAGGAATAGCAGCAGGTCCCTTGAGCACACACAGTGTGGAACAGCCAGGTCAGGTGTAACATTAATACAAGGACTCTTTGTTGTTTCCCCTCTATGGGAATTAGTTGCTATTCAGTCATAGGACTGCAGGGCAGGCATCATTTTAAAGACGCTGAACAGCAGTGACGTGCTGGTTTTTTGACCGCTGTCTGTATGCTCAACTTTGGATCCTGCAGAAGAAGAGACCTGATCTGCTGATACTATCTGCAAATTTAGCATCCCTGGAGAACGAATGAATGATTTGGTAATTATCCCTCTGCCTGCCTCTATAATTACTCCCTGCCTTTTTTGAGTGTGTGCACAGGTAAAACGCATCTGGCTGGCAGGTTGTGAAAACCTGCGGGCACTTAGCATGCAGTGTTTGCAGCTCATTCTTTAAATGGCTTTAGATGCTTTGATCTAACTTGACATTTCAAATTTATAGAATAACGTTGAATTTTAACTACCTGGGAGAAGATGCAAACCATGCTTTCCACAGAGCAGAGATGGGGAACAAAGTAGAATGCAGATCACATTGACAGTAAAGCTGTCAAATATTCAGTAGCTGTTACTGGCAGCTCAGACTTTTGCTCCTCCATTCATTAATGTTCTTTGATATCATTCCTCTCCTAGGGTGCTTTTTCTGATTTAGAGCTAGGACACTGAGCCTTGGACTTTGCTATCAACTACAGCTAATATAACAGCCTGAGCACGTTGGACGATTTTGATCCAAAGCAGGAGGAGCAAGCCCACGTCTTAGGAGGTAATGATTTTAAAAGGTGTGACCAGAGAGGAAGGGAGAGGGAGGGATGGGTGAGTTAATGGGCTCTGTTCAAGCAATTCCTCTTAACCTACATATTTATCCCTAAAAGGAATTGAGATTTTGCAACAGTTTCTTTTTTTAATAATCAAAGTAAGGAGCAACTGCTGAAACAAGGCACTTATTTAATGTTCTGGCAGCCTGACTAATCACTGGCACAACTAATTCAAGGCCAGAGCTCTGTCACAGCAGACCTTTAAATCAAAACCAAAATTATGTTCCAGCTCTCCACAGAAGTGTATCATATATGATATGCTGTATATGCAGGCTCCAGTTGGGTGACATCTTATGGCATCTGGTAGAGAGAAGTTTGGATTATTTTATCGTGGTGTTCCTTTTCATTCTTAGTATTTTCTGTTTCTGATTTCAATCGTGTTCCAGGAAAGCATCCCTATTTCAGAAAGCGCTTAACCATATGCTTACTCTGCAAAATGACTCTTGCTTAAATCCTATGAATTCCTCAATGACATGAGTCCATGCAAAAGAGTTCATCTGAGTTTGATTTATAAATGTGGTGTGATCATTAAGAGCAGCCTAGGTTTACACTTGTAAATCTGGCTCGGGTCTGCCTAGTCCAGATCCTGTGGGTTCTGGAAAGCCAAGGGTATGTTTGAATCCTTACATAACCTCCGCAGCTTTGATGTGGTTTAGTTTATTTATAACAGCTAGCTCTTGTGAATAATCATTCCTGCTTCAAAGAGTTCATAGTCAGCTTTGAGTTCTTGGCCCTGTGCTGCTCACCCTCCAGAAAAACAGTCTCTTTATCAGTGCACTTTTCTACTGCCCGTGAGGGGAGATTGCATATGATGACAATACCTAATCCTCCAGTTTGCTTCACTGCAGGTTGGTCAGTGCTCAGGGCTATACCATCAATTGGGAAATGACCTCACTGGATTCTTGGCATTTTCAGACACAAGTTTGATATTCAGTCCGAGCCTTTTGTCCTCTGCTGTGTATTTTTAGAGGTTCTTGCCACTGGCATTGGTGAAATATTTACAGATGAATTCTTTAACTTCTGTTGGCATCTAAATGCTCTAGGTGGCAATTAAACCTCAAAATAGAGCAGTGACAAATCAGACTTGTGAAAAAAGTTTCTTTGCTTGGGACAATATTTTCCCTTCAATCTATTCACTGAATTCCTATTGACATATACAGGAAGATTGCCTAAGGGCCCTTGAAGAGAGTTGAACCATTTGTGCCACTATTGCATGAAGATTTTAAAAGCACTGTTGTTTCACCAATATGATCTGAGTTTCTGTCCTAAAAGAAAGGCACTGAGTACTTGGAAAAGAAGAGGCTGAAGGAAGAAATTCAAAGGGATTTTCCAGCCTTCAGGTTTGTGGTTATAAAAACAACATTTCAGGGTCAGAAGGCATTGGAAATGAATAAAGCTTGTGTTTCTGGATTAATGGATATTTTTGCATTACTAACTAACATATCGGAACTGGCATTCACCTACACTGTGGTCTTTTGAAGCTCTGGGTGGTGTGGAAAACCACATGTGGAGCCCTTTGTGGAGCAATTAGCTCATCATTTTCGTCTTTTCAAGGACGTGCTTTAATCTACTTCATCTTTACTTCCTAGGTCAATAATGTCATGCCCCTAATCATTTTTATTGCTCTCCTGAATGCCTACTTATTTTCAGTGGTTAGAACTTCATGCAATATGCCCAGTGCAGTTACAGCAACTAAGAGCTACAAAGAGCTTCAATTACCTCTTTTGTGTTTAACTGCAATTCTGCTTTTCTTTATTTGCTGATAATATCAGAGTGACAAATTATATGTCCACCACCATCATGATGCTTGTGTTCAAACTATTTTCCACACACTATATGAAAGCAACTAGCATTTTCCTGACACTTGCTGTATTACTTTTTATTCTGTATTTCTAGCCTGTTTCTCTGTGTCTCATTTTTCTGCTTTCATTAGCATGCACAGAAGCTCTAGTCTGTTTAAGAGCTGTATTAATATGCTCCAGGTCATGTGAGTGATCACCTTGTTATAAAAATCTGTCAATTATAAGGAATTAAGGCAAAATATATCTGCCAACAAGGAACCAACCAAATTTAGATACAGCCCTGCCAGAGCACGCAGTTCACCTGTAGAAAAGGAGGCCATCCCCATGCAGGCATCAACATCTGGATTCCCTTTACAGTGAACAGAAATAAATGGGCACTTTCAGAGAGAGTTTTGTCTGGTTTGCTTTAGGCATCTGTTTTAGCATGACATGTCCTATCAATGATCTATCTCTGCACTGACTGAAAGGAACAGAGGTTGCCTATCTGGTAGGCAGTGTTCTACAGTGTAGGTGTCTAAAGCAGGGTGAGATGAATCCCATGTTATCTTTCTCCAATTACAGCCCTGTTCAGAGTCAGGTATAGGTGTGACAGATGCCTAATTTCAGCTGTAGCAGGTACTCTGACATCTGAAACAGAGGAGGGTGATAAATGGGTCAGATCAGGATTCATTTCCAAGGATCTGCACAGGCAGCAGGGAATTCTTACACCACCAAAGCAAGGCGCACAGCATAGGCTAATTACCAGCACCTCTGGCCCACTTTCACATTTTTATTGCTTTGATCATGAGAGCCTTTGAGCCATACTCCTGAGTCCTACAGTACATATGAGTACTTCTAGCACAACGAGCCCAGTTTGGCCAAGGACCCTCTGGGTGTGACTAAAGAAATAATACTAGAATAAAAAGAAGAAGTAATACTAGAATAAAATGTTTGGGTTTTTTTTTTCTAAATATAATTCAATATAATTCTAAATATAACTCAACTGGCCAGGCACATTACTGCTGCTGGATGCTTGTCTGATCATATGATCAACCTTGAGCACCTTTTGTAACTAACTTTCCTGCAAAGAATACTAAAGAATTCAGTTAGCTGTTACTCCTAAAGGCAAATTTCAGCCTCTAGAAGATGAACAGCCTGAGCTGTAGATCAGGATGATAAGAAGGACTGAAGAGAGTGGGTAGATGTTTCCAACAAACCAAGCACCACAATACTTTCACACGGGTACTTTCTTTATAATTAAAGAGTGCTCCTGTAAACTACCCCCATGCCTCAGTCTCCCTCTTCTTAACTAAGTGATCATAGCAGAGCTGTGCCCTGCAAGGTGAAACATGTTGAAATGGAAAATGTTGTTCATTCAGTGCTGTTCTAATATTGTCCATTTCTCAAGGTCATAAGCAAATCTGCCTAAAGCCTCATTTGACAGGCATCTAAGCTGTGCAAGTCTAAGCAGTGTAAGGCTTATTGGAAATGATGAGATTTCATATTCAGCTTGTTAAGATATAAGCAGCCTCCCTCTGGGCATTCACAGGTCTCTCAAGCTAAGCAAGCTAGCCCAGGAGTCAGGGTTGACTTGACCACTCTGTGACATGTTACCAAAACGACAAAACAAACCCCACTAGGTTCAGAACGATAACCATGAGGCTGTTTCAATGCACACAAAGTTTTATATCACCTTGGGCTCCAGATTCAGTATTTGCTTATTTCAGGAACAAGCAGTAATAAACAGTGAGAGAAAAAAACAGGTTTTTACAAGATATATAGTCTCAAAAGGACATGCAGGACAGACCTCTCATTGCTTGCGAAAGAACAGGCTTCATCTTCATTCTTTGTTCGTTTGTCCTACTTCTTGCAGCAGCATCTTTGTTGAGACTTTAAAAATTGACACTGACCTCTACTTACATTCCTGAGCTTTCCTTTGTTATCCTCAGGGATGACTTTGTACCCCAGAAAATATGGGAGATCTCCTGGACTGGGCACACTGGAGATGGTGGCAGGCTTTGTTGTCACCCAGGCTCTTCTTGTCACATACAAAATGTTGGCAGGAATTAGCCCCCACTGGAGATCCCTGCCTGCTTGAGACATAGATGACAAACCTGTGTTTAAATCATACTGATCAACCCCTAAGAACAGGAGACTTTGCCTATTCTTGAATCTCTTGGGCCAAGACTCATCCCCAGCTGCCACATATCATCGAGCTCAGTTTATAAACTGATCATGTTTCACATTTAAAAAAACAACAAACAATAACAAGCAAGGAAGGATTTTTGTCCTCATTACCACTATTGGAGTGTCTTCCAGAATCTCACTGCTGCAACAATTAGGACTCTTCTAACTTCCAGACAGATTTATCCATAAGCAATTGGTACCTAATTGTTCTTCTAGTTGTATGTCTCAAATTAATTCGTTCTAATCTTTCCCTGGTGCTCACCCGTTGGTGTATTTATAGCTGACAGCCACATCCCTTCTCATTTTATCTTCTGTAAGACCAGGGAGCTCACAGCTCACTTAGATAAACTCTCCCTTCCCTTGTCACCACCATGACCTCTCTCTGTGAGAGCTGCAGCATAAACCCATCTTTCTTTTCTAACGGGTGATGAGAACTGTGCAGTGTGCAGCACAACTTAACATTTTTCTCCTGAAAATACTTTCCTTGAAGCTCTCCAGGACTGCCTTCGCCATCTTCACACTTGCATCATTTTTGTGGCTTATGCGCAGCTTTTATCTGACTGTTGCACACAAATCTTATTTCTCTTCAGTTACTCCCTGCTGATGATCTCCCAGCTTATAACAGAAATCCATCTTATTACTCCCTAAGCCCCTGTTATAACAAAGTACACAGGTTTCTAATTCCTATTTAAACTTCTCCTAACATCCTGCTGAAATCAGTAGGAATCAACTGATTGTACCCTGCTCCCACTGAAATCTGTGGGAATAAGGTTTTGTAGTATACAATGGACTTATCAACTATTCTTTAAGATGTTTACAACAGAAACATTATCAGCAGCACACCAGACATCATGAGCCTTAATAGTTAAGTAATTATTCATGGAGTAATAAATCAGAAGTTGCTTTTAGACACCTGGTAATGAATTCACAAAACAAAATGAGCATGCACACTGATTTGACAGCATCCATTGTTTGAAAAAAAGCTTTACTGACTGAGCAGCCCTGTGTTGTATCTTCTGTTTGCTAAAGGAAATGTTGATTCAAGGACAAAAAAGAAAGGCAAAAGACTGATGGTAATACAAGACTTATAGCTTTTCTCACTAAGTCATAAGGGCCAAGTTGAACTACATTGAAAAGAAAGTGGTCCCTCCCTAGGAACACTGCTGATCCCCTAAATCAATACTGGTACCCACAGTAATATTTCAGTCTCAGGATTTCCTATGGGAAAATCCTGCAAAACAGGCTTTGCAGGGAGGGTGAATTTTGTTTGTTGTATTCTCCACATCATAGTTTGTGACTTTATCCAAACCTGCCATTATTTTTTCTTAGTGCTGCAATTTACCATTGCCATATTACTAAGTTATTACAGGGTGACACTGCTAAGGATATCATTTGAAATAATAAAGCCCAAGAAGAACATAAAATTCTTTCATGCAAAAATAACAATAATTTAGGATTATTTCCAAACAAACCAAAACTAGACAATTATTTTTTGGAACTAGACTGTAAGAATACTTCTAATCATTGGGTTCTGCAAAGTAATAAAAGAGTGCACTTTACTTCCTACCTGCTTTATGAACATTAAATAATGTAGTAAACTATAACTATGAAGATTGTATTATAATAATTACATGATTGCTCAGAACCAAAGGCATATTCATTTTCTTCCAAGACACTTCATTTCTTGGAATTTTACTAAAGATGACTGGCATTTCTTCATATAGCAGAGATAAACCCTTGTTGTAAAAATGAGTATGAGAAACAAGAAAACAGAACCGCTGGGAGTGCTTCTCTGTGGCAGCCATAGGTCTGCACCCAAATCACCAGTCTATTCATCCTTCAGTTACATGAGGAGGATTCAAGTCTAACATTATGTTCTTTATTTTACCAAGTAAAAGGTCCAAAATGCTTTAAATCATCTAGCTGTAGCTAGATTTCCCTGATACAAGCATTTCAGAAGAAAAGTGCAATACTGCCTTATGGGAAGGCCCGAGCCAGACAAAATGGGTGATTTTTAAAACACCTCAGCCCCCAGAAAAGTCCAGATTTGTAGTTTCAAAGGTAACTTTGTGAAGTTAGTGCTGTATACTGAAGAAGCAGCATGAAGAGACCTAACCTCAGGATTTGTAATATTAAATTAATAGAAGACAGTGCTCAGGTATTACCTAAAAAGTCAGTCAGGGAAGAAGGCGCACAGAGGTGTAAGTAGAAAAGGTATGTGGACAGAAGTATTCTCATTCTGTAGATTAACAGTGAGGGTGCAAGGCCAGAAGGCACAGGCCATTGCATTCTTCCCAAAAAACTGGACTAAGCATGTTTAATAGAGATAGCTAATGTCCTTGTAAAGACTTCAAGTAAGAGTGAGTTCACCACCATTACTGGTAGTTGCCCCAATGTTCAATGAGTCTCACAACTAGGACATTGCCCTTTTTTTCTAACTTATAACCCATCATGTCATAAAACAATAGAGGACCAGGCTGAGAGAGACCACGAGGTCTCTTAGTTCATCCAGGAAGGGATCAGCTTCACCTAAACTGCTGGTATATTTGGCATCTGTTCTTAACAATCGCCAGGAACACAGGACCAAATCCCGCATTGCCACTTTCTCTTAAATAACCCGAATAGATTGTGCTCATTAAACCTTCTAAAGGAAGGCTGGACCAGGCATCCCTGGGAGAGTTCAAGGTTAGGATGGATGGGGTTTTCAGGTACCTGGTCTAGTGGAAGGTGTCCATGCCCATGACAGAGGGGTTGGAACTAGATGATCTTTAAGTTTATTTCCAACCCAAACCATTCTATGATAATTTCCTAGCTCCCAGGTAACATTTTGGTCTCTTCTGGACTTTTTCTGTTATTTCCATATCTGTCTGGAAGGATGATCTGCTGAGTTGGATGATACATTTTGTTAATGAACCACCCAATGTTATGTCCAAAGAGAGTATCACTCTGCTAAAACATACTCTCTTTTTTTATATATCTCCTGTGGAGACATTCGTTTTCTTTCCTTCCTGTCCTTGCACCTTGATTAGGCACCTTAATTTTCTTGATGAAAGTTAAAAAAGCAGACATTTCCAACCGTCCTTCTCACATCATATGTTAACCAGCAAATATTTATTAGCACCTGCTACATCACTGATGAAAACATCATACGGTATCAGATCAAGAGCTGGTGTCCAGAAAAGTCCTATACTAATGGCCTCACTCAGAAACAGCTACATTAAGAACTGCATTTCAAGGTCTGTCAGTGAGCCAGTTTTTCACCCATTTCATGCCCTGTTGATTCCCTTTAATGCAAGATTTTAATCAGTGTGTCAGGCAGTATTAAGTGAATCGCCTTGGAGAAATCCAAAGGTACCACCTCAGCACAGCTGGTTTAATCATCCAGGCCTATAATCTTATGGAAAAGAGATAATGGACTTGTTTAACATTGCTAATATAATTGTAAAAGTATTTTTTATTATCTTTTATGACAGTGACCAGATTTAGTTCCATCTGTGCCTTTGTCTTTCTAACTTTCTGTCTACATCATCTAACAACATCCTTTTTCTACCCATTTTCATGAGGTAGAAATGGGTTCCCTTCTTCCATAGGTGATAAATTCTCTTTCTTTTCCAGCACTATCTTGCTGTTCAGCCAGGCTGGTCTCTTCCCCACTGATTTGATTTTCAGCATATAGGGACTGCCTGCTCCTGCTGCTTAAGGATTTAATTCCTGAAGAGTGTCCAGCTTTCCTGGACCCCTTCATCCTTTAGTAATGTTTCCCAAGGAATTCTGCCAACCAGCATCCTAAACAGGCCAAAGTCAGACCTCCTGAAGTCTAAGGGGGAGGTTTTGCTGATTTTCTTCCTGACTTCTCCAAGGATTGAAAATTCAGTCATTTCCTGATCACTTTACCCACGGCAGCCTCCAACCATCACATCACCCACCAGATCTTCTCTCTTTGAGAATAGGAAACCTAGCCAGGTATCTGCTCTAGTTGGCTTATTAACCATCTGGGTTAGGAAGTTATCTTCCACACTCTCCAAGAACCTCCTAGATTGTTTCTTCTCTGCTGTGTTGTACTTCCAGAGACATCTGTTAGGTTGTAGTCCCCCCCGAGAACAAAGGCAAGCAATCATGATCTTCTCCCAGTTGCGTGAAGATCACCTCATCTCTAGCTTCATCCTAGCTGGGAGGTCTATAGCAGATTCCAACCAGGATATCTGCTTGGTTGGCCTTTCCCCTCATCTTCTCCCACAAACATTGAGCTTTCTCACTCACAACATTAAGTTCTAGGCAGTCAATGCACTTCCTGACATACAACGCAACCTCACAACATTTTTCCTTCCCTATCCCTTCTGAAGAGCCTGTAGCCATCCACTGAAGCACTTCAATCATGCAAATCGTTCCATCACATTTCTGTGAAGGGAGCTGTGTCGTGATTTCCTTGCTGCACAATGGCTTCCAGCTCCTCCCATTTGCTGTCCATGCTGTGGGCATCGACACAAATGAATTTAGGTTGACTGTGGAGCTGGACTCCAACAGCGACATCCTACCCTGTGGCTTATTTTCTGTCTGGCCCATAAGGAACATCAGGCTGGCTGATCTTCTCTACTTTATCCCTTTTCTCTCTAACTATAACTCTAAAAATAGGAATCACAAAAGGATTCTCTAATGATATGACATTGCTTTATTTACCAAGATTAATTGCCAACTAACCACAGAGGGTTGGGGTAATTCTCATCTCAGCCTTTCTTGACTCATAAATGTAAATTATTTTCTTGATTTATTTATTTGAAGAAATCTTGTATTAAATGCCACTTCATAGCTTCTTTTTCATCCACAACATCACTTGGGCTGGGGCTTTCTTCTCTCTTTTGTGTCCTTCCAATAATAAACAGAAATATCAGCTGAACATTTCTGCATTACTATGTATGATTTTACATTTACTTACATATTATTTTACATATGTATCCAGTAAATCACTTATGCCTGACCTTAGATTTTTTTCTTCTCTAAAATGTTTGTTCTTACTGTCTGTAATCCTGACAATTGTTGCTATTCCACCAGTTCTTTAGGTTTGTCTATCAAGCACTTATGTTTTAAAACTTACATTCATGGCTACCAAATCCCATTTCTTCCTTGTTCTTTACATTTGGGAAAGGTTTATGTTTCACAGATGCTTTTTTCTATAGGATGCCTTTTTTACCCCAAAAAATCCAACTTTATTGAGTTTGGAGGATCATGATTTTGTGGACCTTCAGGAGTATCCAGATGACCAATTTATAGTATGCATTACGATTTGCCACTTCTGTTCCAACATTGCAAACAGATGTTTAAGGAGAAGACAGTTGTGTTGTCCAATGAAAGCGAGGCAGAAGTCGTAACTGCTAAACATCTTACACTTTATTATGTCAAATCTGTAAGTATTCAAGCGTTCTCTCTGACCTGGAATCACATATGGCCCCATAAAGTTAACATGAACTGTGATGAAAAGTGTCTCCTCTTTTTCCTTTCACTTCCAATATTACAGAATTGGAAGGATCCTCCTATCTTCCTCAGTGTCTTGCTTCTCTGTCATTGAGAGAGATCTCCTCATTTACAGTGTTTCCCATGATCTGTGCAATGAGGCTTCCTATGATATCACCAGTTCCAGTGCAAATCACTGACAGGTCACTTGTCCCTCCATACTTCAGGATCTCGTCTGTAACTAATAAAAGCTTCCTCTCCTTCGCCTATAGTAGCTGCACTATTCTATTCTTGCAGGAGACCTGCTCAATTCTCCTAAGTATTTTCTACTCTTTTGGCCAATCCTAGCTACTTTCTGAGTTTCTCAGTTTGAGTGGGACAGAAGTTATTTTCTTGCTCATTTTTTCGAACCTCTACTCTACTTGGTTCTTCCATATTGTTACCCACTGTCTAACCACATAGAGATATAATTTCCTTTTGTCTCCTTTTCCAAGCAGTTTCTTATTTCCTGTCCTTGTGATACAACCTCCATTTCTGTGATAGGATGTGCTGTGCTATTGCTTGGATGTAGTTTTCAAGGAAGTAATCTCTACTCTTAACACACATGAAGATGATCAGCTATTCAAGAACATAATTCTTTGATATGTCATAGGCAAAGACTTCCTCTTCAGGGCAGGAATATCCAAGGCATGCCATGACCATTGATTACCAACTCTTGATATTGAATTAAATTGTACCTAGAAAGCAAGACCATGAATCTTTCTCCCATTTATTCCCATGTAAAATCTACTAACTAAAAAGATCTTGTTTCTTTCAATAGCCCCTTATATCTTTCAGCAGGGAGAGACCTGACAAAATATTTAATAAACTCTTTCTCTCAAAAAGAATTGAAGTAAATTGCTGATGTTTCAGACCTAAAAATGCAGCTTTGTAAGAAGGTTAGCTGAATTTGTTTCACTATAAAGTTAATCATTTCCAGAAATCCAGACAGGCAAATTACCCACTTTCTCTCAGATCAGCTGAGATGCATTTTGTAGATGTTATCAAGTAGAAGACTATACCTGAGTATACTGTGGCATCTATACAAACAATTGGGGGAGAAGAAATGGAAAAGCACTGATTTCCATTTAAGATTCAATACTGCCATCCTTGCATACACAAAACTTCGTACATTTTCAGCATAAGGAAACAGGATCAAAAGAGGGAGTCCACAACAAAACTCCTTCCCAGAAAATATCAAAAGCTGTCTATTAAGTCTTCCATTCTTTTGTGCAAATTGCAGATCATTCAGAGGTCACAAGATCTTCTCAAATCTGGACTTCTGCAATGAGAAAAGGGAGATGCAGGATCTAGGCCATGTAATTTCAGAGCCTGCAAATGTCAACAAAACTTCATAGTCTGGGGTGATTAACATTCAACTGCAGCAACTGCTACAAGTAAAATCTTGTCTTTTGTTCCAAAGCCTTGGAGCTGTAGCCATAAAACTGTCTGTTCAGCAATCATTGACACTGGATTGTGTTTCTCCTGATTGTTCAGTGGATACTCCACACAATTTTCAAAATGGTGCAATTCATACATTGATTTTTCAATACTCAGCTTATAAAAGACTAGAGGAGAATGAAACGAGCAGTAATGAGCCTAGTTATGTGCATGATTGAGTCTGTCTGAGTCTTGGGTGAAAACATCAGGCTACTGTAGTCTTAGGTCTTTACGTCTGCACCATCTGGTTTCTGTGCTCCTCTTTGTCAGGATGAAGGCAAATGGGAGGACAGAGTGAGTTTTATTGTACCTCAGAACCTTGATCCCTTGAGTTACCCTCCATGATAAGGGAAGGAAAGGGATGAAATCCCCTCCTGCCTGGATTAGCTGGAGAGGCCAGGCTACTGCACTTCTCTAAGAGATATTTTCTAGTAACAGGAATTCAGATCCACAGCCATGGGCCACTAAATAGGTTAGGTGGCACTGTAATTATTTATGTGTATGTATAGAGGGAAAGGCGGACCCAAAACTCCTCCAAGGGCACCTTGTATCTCCAGTGCCAGGGTGAGCCACCTCAGTTAGTGGTAGACCAATGCACCATGCTTGGACTTGCAGTGACTGAGGCATAGGTATTGGAAAGGCACCAGCATAGGAAAGGGGTTGCAGTGCAAGAACAAGTCTGGCTCTGTTTGTTCAGTTTTCTATAGATGTTTTGACCATGGAGAACCTCCAAGAATGGGCCCTAAATCAGTAGGTTATTGCTTGGCAGGTTCTGCCATGTGCAATCTACTTTTCTTTGGAATTTTTTTGTGTCTCTTTTAACCTGCCTTGAAGAAGTATGTACAGTTAATTTATTACCACACCTGCTGTCCCCAAGGTGTGTTTCCAAATGACCTCTCTTTGACTCTGTGTTATTACCATTCCCTCCCATCATCATTTGAATCATATCCCCTTCCTACATTTTCCCTTTCTGAATTTCGAGGGCCAGGGAAGCTGAGTTTAATTACAGTTTCACTGGCTTTATTATGTTATGGCACTGAACCCCAAGGCTTGTCTATAAGGGGAGCTTTATAGTAAGCTTGATCCATCTTTTGTTACGTACTGGGAATTTTAAGCCCCCTCACTGGTTATTAATCATTTCAATTTGGTGTATAAATTATTTAATTCTCCAAAGCTTTAGCATGTATGATAAAATGCTATGAAGCAATGAAGATCTAGACTTGCTTCACTGAAGACAAAAAACTGTCCCCTGGCAATTTCAGTGGAAGCTGCATTAACCTATAGGATTGCTTAAATGGAAATTGTTTCCTTACCATGGTGAGTTACACGTACCTACAAAGTTGGCTTTCAAGATCCATATAGATACACCAATAGCATCCTGGTGTTACTCCTAAAATCAGTTCCTGCCACTGCAGGGTCTTGCAGTGTTGCTAGAACCTCACCTTCTTCAGTCCTTTCTGATCTTGTCCCCCAAACTCTAGCTTAGCTATAGTCTGGGATCTGAGACAGGGTATGATGTTTGTGGTCTAAGTATAGAAACAACATGCTGTGAAGGTCTGGTTGGCTTTAAGCCTGGAGTAGGTATGGAAGACCATTCCTCATGACAGTACTCTTCCAGGAAGCACTCACAGCTTGGGAAGGGTCCAAACCCTGCCAGAGAAAAACAGTGAGTGCCAAAAGGGACATTTATACATCTCCTGAAAGGCATCTGCATGTAAAGGAACAGATTCCAACCTTCTAGGCAAAGGATCAAAAGAAAAAAATCTCTGCAAAGCTCATCTCAGAAGCTCACTTCCCTTCAGTAGCAGCTGTTCTTGAGGGGGATGGAGATGCCCATGCTATGCTCCTGTTTTCTGTTGCTATGGCAATCTTGAAGGTTTTTAGGGCAGTGTTTTACAAGTTTCATTATTTACATTAGGTTGCCCTCTGTGTTTCCTTCCACTCATCTTGCTTATTTCCCACTCTTCCCATTCCCTTGGACTGCCTGTACACATCATTAAATAATTAACACTCCTTTGTATTATGCACCTAGGAAGGCATTGCAAACATCAGCTGTAAAATGTGATTTCAAAGTACAGAAATTCCTCTCTGATTTGGAATTAAGCAGAGGAAATATTCAACCCTGAGATCATACTTTTCAGTGCATTTACATTTCTATGTTGCTCACAGCAAATAATTTTAAAAACTTAATTTGCATTTCAATTTTTGTCATTCCGTACTTGCTTTCTGCACTTCACTCCACATAAAGAGTGAAAATAGACTGTGAAACTTACTGGAAGCTAACAAATCTGGCTCTTCTTGTCTAGAAAAATGATACAATGTTTGGCTTAGAAACCCAGCAAGGGAATAATTCCAATTAAAATTGTTTTCGTTGGAATGCTTAAATACAGAAACATTTCAATTGGTTTGAATCTTCATTTCACAGGCCTTAAATTCAGCTCTAACCTGACTTGTTGGTGTACTTTTCCTTCTGCATGTATTTTCTTCCCAGCCTTCAGACCTTGCAGTTGACTAACTCTTAAACAGAAGTTTTTGAGTGAAGTTATTAAGGCTTCAGGGCCCTGTACTACTTTTGAAATCAGTGATAGGCTTTTACACCTCTACAAATAAATGAACTCAAGAAAAATATCCCCAAAGAGAAGAAAAATATCCTCAAAGAGAAGAAAAACCAAGAATCAGGAAACGTATCGAAAACAAATATGAAACAAGGTAGCCCTATTTTCTGCTAGATAGTTGGAAATGGAATAACAATTTTCCAGGATTTTCATCTCTGGGCTGGAGTTAACCTACCTTTCAAAGTTCTTTAAATCTAAAAAAATGCAGGAGAAAATCCCAAATTGGCTCTGTAGACTGGTTTCTTTCCATTAGATTTCATTTTTTTGTAAAGCAGAAAGCTTAACTTCATTATTTTCATGTCCAAAACCAACAGAGAATGCTTCCAAATGTAGACATACAGATTTAGTGTACTTCCACTGAAAACATGTGTAAATCTCCAGCTACCTTTCTTTGCCTGGAGGAAAATTCCTTACTCTTCTTAGCCCTTGAAATCAACTGCAACAATAAAAAAAGGATGATTTCTGGCAATTAGGGGTTGCTTGTGAAGGAAAAAGGTAACGAGGAGGTCACCTCAAAGGAATATCTTCAAATATCTTTGCAGTGCGCTCTCAACTCCAGAATGACTCTTAGTTAGAACCCCACAGAAATAACACTTGTCCCTTGTAACATTGAACGTATCTTTGCAGTGCATTGCCTCAAAGGCTTGGTTTTGCTCGGGGTGTTTTTAAATTCTCCCAGGAGAACTTCCAGTGACAGCCCTTGTGTTAGAGAAATGGGTCAGGGCTGAGCGCTGGATCTCTGGAATTCGCTGTTGCTACTAATTAGTAGATATCCTTGGAGGATTTGAAACAATAACCCCAGTTCTGCCACTAACATGAAAACAGGGTCTAGCTGTTGTTCTGCAGAAATCTCTCTTTTTTTCCCCTTTTTTTTTTTCCCGGTAATTACTCATAGGCCTTTTCAGAGAAATAGAAGGTGCCAAGTGGAACAGTTTCTCCTGTAACCCTGTTTTGAATGAGCAGGGGATCCTGACTCAACATTTCTTGATGTCTTCTACCATAGATCAAACAGTCTGAGATTTTTATCTCAGAAGTTTTATGCACCATGTTAATCATTATTACACATATATAAACCCAGTGGTGCGGTAGAGCAGTTCATCTGCTGCACCTGAACCCAAGGAGCTCTGATGGGATGCACAATGGGATCTGGTCTTTCATGAGAAACAAGTGAAATTACTTACATATTGCTGGCCATTGGAAGGGGGAAAACTAATCCTCTCTCCCTGCTTTCAAGGTGATGAAGTAAATGCCATGTGGCTAGAGTTGTCTGTCATCCGCTGGGCTGCTGAGAGGCTTTGGACCCCGCTTGCTTGGCAGCTGTCTCCATAACCAAGTGCGAGGTCAGTGCTCTATAATACAGCCCAGCACAAAGCTCCAAGCCTGAGCTCTGCTGTGAAAACAGTGATTGAGAAACAGAAGCAAAAGATGACATCCCCATAGGCTTGAAGGAGGTAGCTGTAGAGATGAAGAGGTCATCCAGCGGTGAGGCCGCTTGCTTCCAACAGGGGAATTTGAGCTAAGTTCTTGACCTCCCCCAGATTTCCAGTGTGGAACTGAAGACCGATTACATGGTCTACTTCCATTTTAGGTCCCTGTGCACAGCATGGATGTAATTCTATTTTTGCTGCTTCACAGAAGTGTTGGGAGGATGAAATGGGGAGGTACTCCCATAGTGCAGCAGTGACAGCCATGAAAGTAGGATTTTAAACCCTGGATAGTACACAAGTCTGGATCTTCTGTAAAACTGGAGAAAGCTAGCACGAGTCAGTAGTCTGCCAGGCCAACACATACCACAAGACAGGAACTGGGATGCAGAATGATGATTTTTTACATTCCTACATCAACTGCAGAAAATGACAATAATATTAATAATAACCATTCACTGCACTGTTACACCCAAATAACCAATGCAAAGCTCAGCTAAATGTCAGATCTCCTCCACTATCATAAAAGAGATTGTGCAATGCTGACAGTCAGAAAGAAACTGTTTAAAGGAATGAGAAAGATTGTAATGAGAAATGTCAGGAAGACAGAAATAGCTGATCCCTCACAATTTCAGCCTCAAGAAACACTTTCTTACAGGATGAGACTGTGGATGGAAAGGGGTGAAGAAAGGTTGCAAATTGCTCCATAGAAAGTCCTTGCTAGAAGGAGATCTATATAAATATAAATCTTGTAAAGAAGACTTTTTGCTCAGCATCAGCAAGAAGGCAACACTATTCTGTGAAGAATGTCACAACGAATGATGCTGTAACTGAGGAGAAATTCAAAGTTTAATTGTTTGCTTATTTGTACTAGAATGAACAATATACACATTTTCCATAATGTTCACACTTGCATCTGAAGCCTTGTCAAGTGTTAGCATGTTTAACCTCTTAATATCCTTCAGTAGGCACAGGTACAGTTGGAGGACACAGTTTCTAGGACAGCCAACTGTCAAGAACAACAAACATCCCAGTTAAAAGCAACCATGGCCTAGTTGCCTTCCATACCAAGATGCAGCATAGCCATACAAGAATGGGATTGATAGGGAACATGGTGACTTCAAGAAGCCGTGGTAATGCTTTGCCCTGCTCGAGACACCGGCTTCAAAGCACACAAAGCAGGAGGATCAGAAGAGGAGAATGCTGTGTGTTCTTCAGCCATACCTGAAGACACTTCATACAGCCCAGTTTAGACCTTAGATAGACCTATCCATCTTCAACCTGCATTTCTTCATCACATATATCCACATTGCTCATCCTACCTGAGGCTGCTGGGCAGTTTAGAGCAGCTTCCACCATTGCAAGTTAGACAATGAACAGCCACAGATGGTTGCATTCAGCTTTCTAGTCTCATTAGAGCCTCATTTGATGAGAATTTAAGGTGGAGTTGCTGAAAACTCAGAGTGTGGAGGAATAAAAGAAGCCAGGAATGTGCACTAACTCAAGGAGGAGCAGCAAGGGTGGTCACACTGAGGATGTAAAAGGACATGGTTGAAGCATGGTTGAGCAGCCAGGCCCCCACGCCCCCACACCCTGTTGTCTCAGGGGTTTCCTGGCACCATGTGCAAACCCAGTGAGGGTTTTCCCAATTTCCTATTTTTAAATAATTTACACAAAAGCATCTTCCTTCCCTGAGACCGGTTGTTTTTAGGCAGAGAAAAGTACACTTGCTTATCTTTATAAATAATCAGAACCATATGGCCTAAGCATTCCAAACAGATCAGTTAAACCAGCTTTCTGAGAAAGGGACTTTATGTGAGGGTGTCCATAAGTACTCTTAGCACGTATGAGCTGAGTACTACCCTTGCAGTCTCAGAGACCTGGGAACAGGACAGATCCACTACAGACTTACAGCAGGCTTTACAACCAAGGAACTTTCCTACAGCACCATTGTAAAGGTGCCTCAAGATCTATGAAGGAGGAGACAGGTAATTTTTTTGAGGTATATTCATGCATGGTTGCATTTTGTGCCTGACCTGACATGGCCAGTAAGTGTCAAGATGAATACAGAAATGAAGACAAATGCAGTTTGTCTTGGTGCTGCTAAAAAGATCAAGCCCAGGCCACCAAAGTGATAAGACGGTTGGAGAAACTCACACATGAATAAAGGCTGAAGGAACTGGGTTTGTTCAGCCTTGAGAAAAGAAGGCTATGGGAAATTCTAGGGGAAATCTAATCATAGTTTTCTAATTGCATAAAGGTAGATATAGAGAAGATGAAAGTACTTTCTGCACAAGGATGCACAGTGAGAGACAACAGGCAATGGACACAATTGCCTTCAACAGAAATTCCCCATGGATATAAAAAATATGCTTCACTACGAGAACAGCAAAACATTGGAAGAGGTTGCCCAAAGAAGCAGTGGAGTCTTCCTCACTGAAAATATTCAAGCCTTGGCTTGACAAGGCCCTGAATAACCTAATCTAAAGCCTGCTTCCATCAGAAGGTTGGACTAGATCTCCAGAGGACTCTTTCAACGTAAACTTTTTTGTGTTTCTGTGATTCAGAGTTTTTCATGTAAGCCAACTCTTCAAGTGCAGTAATTTAAAAGATTTAATCCCCAAAAACCATCAGCTGGGCTCACATACTGAAGTAGGGCTCATAGCCTGGTTTTGGAGTTCTGCAGGCCCAAAAGATTTGACAGTCTGAGGGAACTGAAGATGCGTGCAAAAAGGAAGGAGTTTCTGTCTTTGAGACCTGTGCACACCAAATGGCTCAAATCAGTTTATTTTTCACCATGGTTTGTAACAGAGGCCCCAACTATCAAGGAAGTCCCAGGTAGAAAGCCCTGTACCCCAACAACCGTATCTCATGCAAAAAGATAAGCAAGATCAGTCCCCATGTTTCTATGGAAGACAGTGTTCTTTTACTATCATCACCAAGCAACTTCCATAATTCAGATGTTGGCTTCCACTCCCATTCTGTCAAATGGCAGGTCTGTATAGACCTCTAGAATATGAATGTCCATGCAGCCAGCAGGAATCATGCAGCAACCTGCACATGGGAGCTGAGGAGACAAACATATGCCCCAGGAGAGCTTGTTTATTTTTAGGGCTGAAGAGCCCACTAAAAATCTGTTGAAGAAAATAAAGGCAGGCTCCTGTGGTGACAGCTAATGCTGTAAGTAAGAAGACAGATGCGCGTATGCATGGAGCAGATTAGTTGAGACATCACTGCCAAAATCAGTTGGCGTACAATTTTCAGGTCATAAAACTGTTTTTAATAGTAGGGCAAAAGCAGGCTAACATTGCTTCTCTGTTTACTTGTTTGTTTTAATTCGTAATCCTAGGAAGTAGTCACTTTGAGCATTTTGCACTGTATATATGCAGTCAGAGAGCTTAAAAATTAAGAGCCTCCACTGGGGAGTGAATGAAGGTCTTTGTGCTACCCAGCCTTCAGCTCTCCTTGGCCAGCTGAGATTTTCCCTCATGTGGGGAGCTCTTTGATGGATGGTATAATGGGGCTCAGAGGGGTACTAATCCCCCAGGGTTTAGGAGGGTCGTGCAGAGGGTATGAAAGGCCGCGCTGAAGCAGACTCCAGCAACTCTCAGCCAACAGCCACTTTGGCATCATTCCCAGCCAGCATAGGTTATTGAAGTCTCTGGAGTATTTCTAGCTGCTGATGGTGGTAGGAGTATAAGAGGAGAATAGAGTGTGTAGGCTGCAGCATCTGTAACTCACTCAGTAAAATGTACAGTCCCAGCCTTACCTTTATAAAGACACACATGCGCACATACTCTCATCCTTGGCCTCACAAGGCCAGGAGCAAGTGAGCCCTGGATGAGAGAGACTGCCAACAAACACAGCCATGATGAGCTTGAAAAGGAGATTCAAATGTTGTCTGGTCCCCAAACTCAATAGATCATCAATTTGTGCTAGCATTGGAGGCTATAAAGCCAACCAAGGTGGGGTAACCAGCAGCTGTAGGATGATCCTGGAGTTGTCCTCTTAGAGATCAGAAGGATTTCAGAGACTTGATCATTGCTTCCAGCAAGAGGCAGTGGTATATTTATAGACACCAAAAGTTAACGGATGACCAGACATCAGTATTGCCAGTGCAGCTGTACAGAGCAGCAAAACAGTGAAACAAGACTAGATGGCCCATCGCTATGTTTTCCCTCACTTCACAGTAAATTAGACACAGAACAATTCTCCTTTTCTCTAGCTCTGCTCTGGTGTTTTCATTTCCATCAACATGATTGCAAACTCCAGTCCTTTTGACCTGTACTGAAGGAGAGAGTGAATCAAACACACACATCCCTCAAATTCATGCTTTTAAAGTTGTTTACCTCTGTTATCTCTATCCAGCCAGAGTACTGTAGGGGCCTTCTGTCACAGCAATATTTGTCACTTCTCTGCCTTCTGCCTCTTGCTTTTTGTTGGTACTTTAAAATGATTGGTTTTCTTTCTAAACAGGTGCTTAGTTTTAAATCAGTGTTTAACTTCATTACTCATCTAAGTATTCATTAATTCTCGGTTCTCTTATATTTATTCATCCACATTTGATCAAACTAGTTCTTCTTCATCTGCTCTTCACAGCTTCCACACTTTGACTGTGGTCCCTGGTGTACTCAGCTGCTTTTCTGCCTATAAAATGTCTCTATAGGCATTTTATTTTTTGCTTTGTGCGTAGTTAGGAGTAGGAGATGAATCCTCCCTTTGAGTGACTGCTTTAATATCCATCCCTTTTTGTGCCTTTTTGTGTACATTACTTGCTTTTTGTACATGTGGGATATGTGTCAGGAGGTACTAATTTCTTCCTCTGATGTGGGTGTTGTAAGTGACAGGCATTAATAAGGTTTGATCTGTGACTTTTACTTTATTCAGCTTAAGGATTTTTCTTCTCGCTTTAGCTGTCTCTTTAACACCTTTGATAGATGGCATACAACTGCATATCAAGGCATATTACAGAGGTCTCATTGATATTTATATGTTTAGGATATTCCACTCCCTCTGACTGTGAACCAACCCTTTGACTGAAGAGCTTTTCATTTTATGCTCATACTTTCATGTTTCTGCCTTGACTTCCAAGGAAAATGCATCCAGTCCTTTCCAAGGGAGCCAGTCCCCAAAAAAGCAATGGGACAGAGAAATAGCCACATGTGTTTAACCCTTTCTCTCCCCAAAGAAATTTGATTTTAGTTTTGCAGAGATTGAGGTTTTTCAGTAGTTACTAAGAATGATTTCCTTCCCAAAATACTTTCCCTCAGGTTGAGACTTAGCCCTGGAAGCACTGAGTCACTGCTGCAAATTCCTAACTGGAAATAAGCCGACCATTAACCTATTTTGGAGTCTTTGCAGAAAACCATGGGCACAAAGCAACTTTGCACTTGCCTCTGGGAGCCCCACAGACTCCAGCCTTTCCCTAATGTGATGTATTAGCCACATACCATTGCAGAGAGCTACTCTGAGATTTCAGCTGCAAGAATGGTACATATTTCTACATTGAGTTCTTGCAGTGAAAAGTGATGTTTCCTTTGGAAGGGGAGCATGGTCTTGTTGAGAGGTTGGTGCTAATAGTGTTAATTTAGATCCTATTCCAATCTCCGTAATCTGCTGCTTCTGCTAGCTTGTTACATTAAATGCTACCTTGGCTAGCACCAGGGCTTCAATGGAGATGTCTGTTTAGCTTCTCTGTGTAGTTAGTGGAGAGAAATGGGAATTTCCATGGGGCAATTCATTGCATCTGGGAATAAGTATCAAAGCTGGAAAGGAAACCTGACACAAGGACTAACCCAGATGTTGGCCTCTGTGTGGTGTAAGATAAGTGCCACATTCAAATTCAGACAGTATGAACCCCAACTTTGTCTTCTCTTCAATGACCTTTTGTAACAATTTTACCTTCCCATGGTGTTTCCTTGGTACAGAGGAGCGCATGGATCTTCTCAGCCTTACAGCTCTCTGCAGACATGCTACTCTGGGTTCATTTCATTGGCTGAATATTGGCCCAAATTTAAACACACTGATAAATATTGAAAAAAAATCTGTTAAAATCTCCATCCTACCAACACTCCTAAATCCTGTCCATTTCTGTTGTAAAGTTCCTAAATAGGTGCTGGGTTGTTCAGTGTTTATCCTATTTTAGCAGAAAAGGCCTATATTATCTACAAGACCTTTAATTCTTCATTTTGTGATACCCCTGAAAACTTCAGAGACAATGAGAAACTTGCCTACTGTGAAAGTCCACCAACATGAGGGCTTTCTCAACAGTCAGATCGTGCCTCTGCAGCCTCCACTGTCTGAGGTGGACTGTACAGTTGCTGCTGGCCATACCAACATAAATCTCTTTACAGTATTCCCCTCACCAAGCACCAGGTCATTAAGGTAATTTAAAACTATAATTTTCCCACCAGCAGGGAGAGAGAGCCATTCACCTATTTCTTGCTCAGTGGGGTGTCCTAACACTACAGAACATGCCACCCTGATGAGAAGAGCCCCATTTCCAGTAAGCAGGAGCCCACATCAGAAGAAGTCACATTAACAGCCATAACAGAGAGGTCAATGAATATACATTGATCCAGGGTACCAGCTGGAAATAGCAGGGGGTCTTTCCACAGCACCATGTCCTACAGTGCCATTGCTTATCTTCCATATGCAGTAGGAATAAACAGAAAGTGTTAGCCTCCAACTGCCATACAGCTAATAAATGTCACACAGAAATTTTATTTTTTCTTAATAACCATTTACATTTAATTTGTAGCTGTTGAAATGGGAGACAAGGAAGAAAATTCACATGTATTTGTGTATCTCATGATTTCGTGATGATTTTGTTAGACATGCCTTGAGTTAGTCACACATTTTGCTGTCAGACAAAATGTTTGTCTTTTCAGTTTCATTGGGGTAAGTACACATTTTGATTGACTTTCGGAAATTCCTTGCTGTAGCTGTGTACTAAGTGGAGAAAAAACCTTCAGTCAAAGAGAATAAAACTCCTAAGGACTCAGTCCTCTACCACCCTGTACTAAATTTGGCCATTCACAGCTGTGTGAAGCAGATGTAAAGCTCACAACAGGAGTAAGCATTTACTTTGCAATCACGTAAGTGACCCTACAGGGTGCCAGGCATCAAGAGGTCAACTCTTAGCAGTGCAGAGTCTACAGATTATGGAAGAAAATGGACTTCCTGAATGTATGTATTATAAGTGGCTCTATGTGTGTATATGTGTGCATAAACAGAAGGAAAACCAGCATTTCAAACTAGCCATAGCTCACCCCTTTGAAGCTATGCCATCTGAGTCATGAAGAAACTTGCTAAAAGGTCCATGGCATGAATGTTAACATGACTGTGAAGAGATGTTGTTTTCTACTTTCAGCGTTTGGAAGAGGATTCATCTGTAATGGTCAGACAGGAGGTAATCACGAGAACCAATGTTGCCTGGGGTCCTTTTCATCTCATCCCAAAGCAGACATCTCAGATAGCTGAGATGAATCATGTCCAATCATTGGTTATGTAAAGATATTAGATACATAAGGATGAATCTCACCATTGAGGTTTACATCTGAGTAAGAAATCTTCATAATCTCTGAAGAAAACAAGAAAATATCCTCAGGGATTTGCTATTTGTGTCCTACCAAAAGCAAACATAATTTGGTTTGGCTCTTACTAACAGGCTAGGAAACAGAGTAACTTCAGAGATCAGAACTCCCAAAGTCAGGCAAAAGAGACTTCTGTGGACATTGGTGGGTTTTGAATCAAGCCTGAAAGAAGAGGCTGAAACTGATCTTTACATCTAATGTCTCCTTGAGGTAGTAGCAATGTCACACTTTCTATCTTTGGTCTTCAGCCTCATAGACTTGGTTGCCTCCAGCTACGAGGCCCCCATAAGTCTGCTTTGCCCCTTTTCACTCCTGCACTTGTTCCTGACTGGTTGCTGGACTTTCTCAGCTGTGTGGACAGAACTGTCTGTGAGGCTGTGGTGGACAAGCCCACTTTCACAGACACATTTTGGACATATTTCTAAAACCAGTTTAAATTCACTAGTACAGTTCATCACAAGAGGCTGTGCAAGAACACATCAAGGCTTATGTGGGAGTGAGAACATAAAGGGACAAATACATCTTGTGCGGGCATTGCTGCCAATGTTTCATCTTGGGCAACCAAACCTGAGGGATTTGATCATGCATTGGCAGTCTCACATGCTTAATGATCTGATCACCCCCGAGATCTGATCACCTCTGGTCTGATCACCCTGCTCAAAGTGCTCTTCAGTACTACAGAAGAGAGACTCCCAGCAAAAGTTGCCCTCTGATATAGCTGTCTTTTCTCCAAGTATCATATAATGAAAAATGCTATGGTGTTCCATGGTAATATGAACTACTTGATTCAATATTTATCAACTGAAACAGGTGCCAAGCACAGGAGTTATTTGGGTATTTTCCAGAAACATAGTTTATCATTGGAAAATGCCAGTTCGTTGAAATAGAGACTTTTCTTGGGAATAAGCCAATTTTGATGAAATTTTCATAAGAAAGCTTTCCATGGTAGGATAGGATTTCTGGTCAAAATGCCAAAGAGAAAAAGAGATACTTCTCCCTCCTCTAGGAAGGTAAATATACTATTGTTAGGGCACCTGTTGAAGCCAGGGCATCCAACCCCAAATCCACACCCAGACCACAGCTTTGGACCTGGCTGCCTAGTTACCTGGTTGACTAGCTTAGAAACCCATTTACTGTTCTGTGTTGACTGTATTTCAGTATCTTTTATAAAAGCTATTCTGCATTCTCTGAATAATTATTGGTGTAGGAATTTGAACCCTAATCCAAACAACAAGACTTGAGACTCAGCCAAGCTCTTTCTTTTCTGGCCAAGTATTATTTATTCACTAGAAAAGTAGCCACTGGAATGAGTAGCTATTCCTCACTTAGCCTTCACGTGTGTTCCCAAGTCTCATTAGTTGTGCCTGTGCAACACTAAAATGTGGTGTCCATGTTTGTATTTGTCTTGTTTGCCTTCCACCCATACCAGCAAGCTTGTCAACAGCCTGCAGCTTGTATGTTGATGAACATATACTGAGCAGCAACATGTGTGTGCCAAAAGGTTTCCTGTGTGGTCCCACATGCTCTGGTGGGCTACATGTAAATTCAATGGAGAACCTTAGTGAAGGTCTGATGGGTAGGGCTGGGCTGCAGACTAAGAGCCATCTCAATAAAGACAGTAAATGCAGACATTGACCTCAACAGGAGTTAAGGATATGAAGCACAGTGGAAGATGCCTGTTAGGGATGTTTGGATCCATATGCTTAAATGGATTAGCTGAAATTAGAAGTCTTATTTATTTGAATTCAGTCAGGGTGCTGGTTATCAGCTTTTGATATTGGCGTGTCTCTGATGTCTTCAACTGAGTGAACCTCTGACTTCTTTTCCTGGTAAATTTCCACCGCTTTATACCCTTAATGGCAACTGAGCAGACTAAAACAGCAGATTTGGGTTTTTTAAACCAAGAACCATTTCATTATCCCCACAGCCAATGAAGTAACTCACTGTGAATAATAATCACTGAGAATTTGTTCACGTCTTCTCATTGGAGTAAACATCATTTGCATGTACATGATCCATCAGGGTTCTCCGAGCTACTCTAGTGAACAGCAACATAAACAGGATTTTTTTTTCATGATCCCAGCAGGCTCTTATCTACAGACTCAGTGCTTTGGATTATGTAGGAAAGGGTACATAGGAAGCTTACAGTACCTGAAACTCTTTCATTCTATATTCCACTGCTCTGTGTATTGAATCAAAGCAGGAAAAGTATATTTGTATACTCAGTTATGGGGAGGAGCAGGTTCTCACTGTTGCTGAGTCAGAAATAGTACGTTTAGTGGGGGAGGAAGGAGAAGTGTAAAGCTTGCAACAGTTGTTTCCCCAGTCTAATTTCCAGTTACACCACTTGACATCCCCCCCAGTCACGAGGTGACTGTGTGAGAAGCCGCACAGCAACTTCCGGAGAGCTGAGATGTGGGGAGAGCTTTGGGGTTTGCTTAGTCAAAGTGGAAGTTGTGGGAGCAAAGGGTACTCATAGGGGTGAAAAAAGAGACAGAAAACAACCGAGTCTTTGTGGGGAAACTTCTACATTTCCTTTACTAACAGCTGCCACAGACATCCACAATGACCCTGCAGGTAAAGACAAACTAAGACACTGGCTCCTGCCACTGCAATTTCTCACTTTCACAGTGCCACTTGTATGCTTCTCTTTCCTTAACAGGAAAGGTTGCATACATGGTGCAAGTGACACTCAGATGGCACTTGGCAGTTTTGAAACCCCAAATGCACACACCACTTACCCCCTTATGCACCCAGGCAAACATGCATTTACTTCTAATGTAACAACGGGGTCATCAGGAGAGTAATAGATTATTGATCTTTTCCTACTGGTAAATTTAATAGAGGACAGACGGAGCTTTGAAGATGAAAACAAAACAAACAGATGATAAAGAAGATTTATCTAGCAAACAGCTCACTTTAAGGCATTAGTTTGGGGCAATGTATTGAGTATAAGGTGAACATCTATCCTCAACGTGCCATCTGTTTCTAGACAGTCTGTACTGAAATAAAAATCAACTTCAATTCCACCACCATGACCGTATGAGCATCTTAAATATTTATGTTTTCAATCATATGATATAGTCCATGCTTTATTACATTTACATAGACTTGAATATATATAATAAGCAAATAAAACAGATTAAAATCCCAGTCCTAGAGAAATGTGGTCATTTGTTACTTCCTTTAGTCGTTTAGTCTTGTCATGAGACTCATGACAAGAGTCTCAAAGGACTGGGCTTCTGCTGCATAGCTTATAGGCGACATCTTATCAACAACAACCAAAAGATCTCAGGCACTAGTTTAGCAAAGCATGTGGTGAAATCCAATCCTGATTAACAAAAGTACATGCCTAAGTTGCATTTTTAACAGCAAAGAGTTACATGTGTCCTCAAGCCCCTCACTAGCCATGAAGCTGAGGTAGGTAAGTGGCTGCAAGACACTGTTTAGCTACCTCATCATGCCTGACCCATATGTCACTCTGCCGTCTGGCTTGGACCAAAAATGCAAGCAAAAACATTTTCTTCTCTTCCTCACAGACTGTAGCCACATCTGGAGCCCCAGGATCTCACCTGGGAATGTGACAGCTCAGTGGAAGGGCAACAGCCACAGATTATTGTCACAGGAGGTAGTAATATCCACTCACTGCTTTTCTTCAGAGACCTGGATCTTTCTTGTTCTCTGAGAAGCCATAGCACAATGGAAAGTGTTTGTTTAGGTAACTGGTATGTAGCCAAGTGTTTGGAATGGAGTCAATGTAGCATTTAAAATGCGGTTAATCACTTCACATGTTGGAGTAGAGCTGGAAGTTCACTGCAGATATTTCAGAGGTGTTCATAATGCAGACTCTTACTTGGGTCTAAATCAATTGCTTCCATGAAGTTATAAAAGGGTCTGAAATATGTATAGATGAGAGACCATCAGTAAATTTTTATTTATTCATGAGTCTGTCTCTACTAATTGCTGTGTTTGCAAGTATAACAGAAAATGCAACACAGTCCTTCCTTCCCTGACTTCTTTCTTGACTATAGCAAAATCTGATGAAATAATTAATTGCTGCAAAGATTGTACAATTAAATGCCTGGTTGTTATTTCACAGGTACGAAAATAAATCAGGATTAGTTTCACTGTATTCAAACATGGCTATAAAATGTACATGGGTGGCATCAGTAACAGACCTTATATACAGTTCATTCAATGTCTGTGTTGGTGAGATTTGAGAAAATTAGAGCTTCAAAGCGCTTTATCTGATGGAATGTACAAATTCTACCAGCAACTATTGCAAACTCCACAAGTACTGAGCTATGAAAAATATTGTAAATACTACTGAGTTTTTAAGAAGCTGCTACAGTTCAAAGTATTTGCTGCATATTGCATCAAAATGAGTCTATCAGC
>JANHGB010044915.1:7370-28163 GCA_026283785.1 Coracopsis vasa
TCTGGACTTGCTCCAACAGTTCCATGTCCTTTTTATGTTGAGGACACCAGAACTGCACACAATGCTCCAAGTGAGGTGTCACGAGAGCAGAGTAGAGGGGCAGGATCACCTCCTTTAACCTGCTGGTCATGCCCGTTTTGATGCAGCCCAGGATACAATTGGCTTTCTGGGCTGCGATGTCAGATGAGCTTCTCAGTGTTTACATTTTCCTTGAGTCAGTGCTATGTTAGTAGAGTAAGAGTAAAATCAGAGTGCAGTTCAGTGTGTCCTTACAAAATAATTAAAGAGGTTTTAAGAAGTTAATTTTCTTCAGGTGAGACAAAACTCACCAGTGGCTATCATGCATGGCCACTGCCTGTCTCACTGTTATGGCAGTGACTCCACTATTTCAATATCAAACCTCACAGATTCCCTGTCCAAAGTCCTGCCACTCATTTCCTTTCACCTGCTCCCTCTTCCCTGGCTTCTCCTCACCCTCTCTCATACCTCTTCTGTCATATCCACTCTCTTTTCCTTCTCTCTTCAACCATTCTTTAAAATCTACCCGTTCTTTCTTCTCTAGTCTCCTTCACCCTCAACAGCCTTATGTCCTTTCTTTCCTCAGTGGTACCTGGTATTTTGTTCTCCAACAGCCCAGTTTCTCTTAGCATATGAAATTTAACTGGTTAGGGAATGCATTAAGTAGGAAGACAAAGCCTTGGTATTTGACAGCTTCCGCTAAAGCAGAACAAACATACTGCATCTTCTTATTCATCATCAAAGTGACCATACAAGGGTTGCAGAAGAGACACACACATCATAGAATGGTTTGGATTGGAAGGGAACTTAAACACCATTTAGTTCCAACCTCCCTGCCATGGGCAGGGACACCTTCCACTTGACCAGGTGGTCCACTTGACCAGCTTGCTCCAAGCCCCATCCAGCTTGGCCTTGAACACTGCCAGGGATGGGGCAGCCACAGCTTCTGGGCAACCTGTGCCAGTGTCTCACCACCCTCACAGTGAGGAATTTCTTCATAATATCTAATCCTGCCTTCTTTCAGTTTAAAGCCATTACCTCTTTTTCTATCACTACATTGTCCTTGTAAAAAGATCCTCCACTCACTGAGACAAGCACTTGTATTTTAATGTGACCCATGAAGCTGTAAAAAGAATTGCCTCCAGGAAGTTTTAAACACACAGGTGTGCAAAAGAAAAGAGGGGTACAATAAAATAAATGTATGGTTACTTTTTCCTCTGTATTTCTGCATTCTTCATTTTCTTGGTTAATCAAGAAAAATGTATAATTAATCTTGATACATTTGCAGTAAAATTTTCTTAATTTTCCTTGATATTAATTTTTCTCTAACAGTAGAAAACTTTAAATTTCGCTATGGAATTCAGTGTAAGAGAATTTGTTTAGCTCCATCTTTCTAATTTCAACACCGCATACAAGGAGCCAACAGGAAACAGCGGTGCAAGGGGCAGACAGCAGGCAGCTTCCAAAATGGGTGTTCCTGTAGGCACAACGGGGCACAGCTGCCCGGTTTGATTACCGCAGAGACCTCAGGAAACCGACTGCGTGAATCCTTCCCACCATGACACCGGGAGGGAGGGAGGGAGCGGCGGCTGCCACTAGATGGCGCTTCGCCTGTGCCGCTCACGCACGTCTCCGGGTAACTGTTCTGTAAAAAGCAAATAAAACTATACCATGTTTTCTGGAAGTGTCCAAAAAGCGTGTAGAAGAGACCCTCAGTGATATGGTTTAGTGGTGGACTTAGAAGTCCTGGGGTAATGGTTGGACTTGATGATCTTAAAGGTCTTTCCCAACCTCGTTGATTCTATGGTTCTATACATAAGTCTGCTGAATGTGACTGTTAATTCAGTAATGTGATGTATTCTGTATTATTCGCTTCAGCAGTGCTAGTGGGATCTAAACAAGGAACTTAATATAGATGTCACCAAAAGCAGAATTAAGAAAATTAATAACAACAAACTTAATTACTTTTAGCCTGGGTACTTGTAACTTTGTAAGTAAAAAGATATTGTCTCCATTCTAGATCACAGCGTATTCACTGTTCTCCTGTCTCTGTATGCCTCCATATGCAATTTCTTACCCGTGCTGCATCTCCGTCCTGCTTTATCATATCCATTCCAGGCAGCTGGTTTGGAAAAAGATTGCCTCCCCTCATAGCAGGATCATTAACCTATTGGTAACAAGATATTAAAGGGGAATGAATTAAAAAATACATTGGGAAAAGGGCTGGGAATGGAAAAGCAGCATCACAAACCACTTTGCATATACCAGCATCTACTTTTGAGATGATGTTCAATCAGGGAAGTGACTGTATAGCTGAGCACCCTTCTTAACGCAGCATGTGTTTGACTCATATTTTTCTGCTTCACAGACAACAGCAAAGATATCATTCCTGATACTATGACCCTTGTGCATATTTTACAAAGCAGGCTCCGTAAATTAGGTCAGTATTATCTGAAGAGGACATGTCTGCTGTGAAAGCCCTGAAAGCAGAAACACATAACTACTTTCCTAACCTCAACAACACACAGCTTTTCTGCTTGCAAACCACGATGCAATCTTTTCAAAGCCTGATGAGATAACATGCAAGCTGAATTATACCAACTATTGACTTAGTTTTAATGACACTTATTTTTCTGCTTGTAAGCAATGGGAGAAAGATAGCATTAAGTGGGAAAATGTGCAGCAGCATGCTTTCCTAAAAGTATGATCTCAACAATTTTCTGAATGCAGCCACAGGAAAGTATTGAAGCTGTGTATTTCTGCACAACCAAAGGGTCTGTCATGCTTAGTTATGTGGAAAGAGTGACTTGCCAAATTTACAGCATTGCTTTCTTAATCAAAGGATTAATCTCACCATGTAGGAACTGGTACAAAATACAAAACGCAGCCCTTCAGCAAGATTCTGAAATACTAGAAAATCCAGCTTTCCTTAGCAGTTCTACAGGGAAAGAAACCCCTTCCTATGGAATCTTTGTTGACTCGGTTCTCTCTGTTACTTCCCTCAGACTAGATGGATACTACTAGCAAAGGTGTGCCCCTCCAGGTTTTATTGGAAGAAAAAAGATGTTTTCTGTGTCATCTGCCCTTTATGAGACTTATGTTGTAAATAAGAGGAGATTCTGCCACTGCACTACCTTGCTTCAGCTACAACAACCTGCTGCAGCTAGGTGGGGAGACAGTCTTGAATTTACCATACCAAAGTCTTTTCCTTTTAGGCCCTCCTGACTTGTTGTTTCTGTTGCTATTCACCGATTTTGCAAAATACCATAATGCTAAATGCAAGCACATGCAGCCACCTAAAGAGGTGGTTTCAAATGCTGCCAGAGACAAGACTGCAGTTCAACAGGAAAGGTTCAAAACTTCAAATATTTTTGCGGTGGGAACTTTCAACTCTGAAAAAATTGATTAAATTCTGCAAGACTCTGAGTGCTGCTTTCTGCTTCTTAATAAAAATGGGCAGATTTTTAAACCTAAATGTGAAAATTCAAATCAGAAGGGAAGAGAACCACACTAATTTGCTCAGAAAGAAAGCAAGCAGACAGCTTTGAAGCTTTATTACATGCATTTGACTAAGCAACAGAATCCATGTTTGGAAAGTGTTTTCTGCTATTATTCAGCATTCATCAGAATGCACAGGCACAAATACATTTTCTGTTTGCTCAGTAGACAAGGGAAGATAAAAATAAAAATCATAAATAAAAAGACTGCATACTGAGTCATCAGCAGTTTTGGAACAAAAAGATGACTGCATGATTTGCATTGTGGCAGTTAGGACAGGTATGGGTAAAGAAGATGGTTCCAGGATGCATGCCACAAAAGCAGCAAAGGCATTAGTGAAGTTCCTATCACAGGATCTCTTTACCGGTGACAATGCAATAATCCTGACTGGCATGGTATCAGATACAAAAAAAAAATAAAATCTACTGTTTTGTTATATTACATTTACCTCAGAAGTCCTTGAAACAAAACACCCCACGTTCACACATTAACTGTTCTGACTGCAATAACAATGCAACCAGAAAAGTATGGAAAAGGACACAGAAATGGAAGGGGTTTTATCATTTTCTGAAGTCAAGTGGTGTTATCAGATATGAAATCTGACTAAAACAAGACAGTAGATGTTTTGCAATTCCTGTGCTATTAACACATCGATACACTTTCCTGATAATAAAGCAAAAGTATATACAAGGTGTCTAATAAGAAAAGTTTGCTACCACTCCAGAGCTCCTCTCATCCATGCTGAACAAAATCAAAATACTGTTTCAAGATAACTCTTTGTAGATGCCTGGGAAGTACTACTCTGTGCACATTAATAAACATCTGCTCAGAGTGGACATCTAGATAGGGGTTTATTTCATATACTGAAAAGCCTCTTGCATGGGTTTCAACCTTTTTCTCTGATAGTTCAGTAAACAACACAGATCCATGATGCAAAATAAACAACAGGAACAAACATGGCAACAGTCCCTTGTGCGAACAAGAAAATGAGGATAAGGAGACAGTAAGTTGTGTGAATGGTGTAACACCAGGAAGGTTTAAACTTCCTCGATGTCTGGGAAACCTGGTTTGGAAGGAGGGGACCTGCAGACCTGACAGGGTAGTCCACATTTTTAGTGTACCACTGTTACTCACTGTGATTAGAAAGAGATGAGCATGTGAAGTTAAAATTATGTATTATAGAATAAAAATTGGCATTGAATAAGTAAAAGTGTAGGTGACAGTGTAAAAAAACCCTAGAGAATGAATGAAATGGCAACAGTCAGCAGAATTAAAGAAAATGTAGTCATTTTGAAAATCATGCTACAAGAAAAAGTTTTGCACAGCCTAAGTTAATTGCTAAATAAATGTGCCGAACTGTAAAACATTGTGCCCTGAAAACAGAAAAATATTATCAATTTTGGTACTTAAATATACATTCTTTTTACTCAGGTATCTCAGAAAGGAGAATGTAAAGCAGCACAGCAAACATTCCTGAGGACTAAAAAGTATTGTCTTGTGGCCCAGAAATGGCCCCTCAGCTGTCAGTTGGCCACCTCTGACCTAGATGGAGCATGAAACATTTGCTTGCAGAGTTTGCAGATAGCACAGTGCTGTGGTGGTAAATCAGGAAGAGAACAGGTTACTGATACAGAACGAGCCAAAGCACTTTGGTTAAACAGACTCAATCTAGAGAAATTCAATTTGATGTAGACAAAAGGAAGGCAACACATTTGGGGACAAAGAATGCAGGTTTCATCTATGTTGAATGTGCTGAGGATTTAGGGATCATTATAAGGGTTTCAGTATGTGCTCCCCAGTGTGACTTTGTCACCAACAGAGCCAAGGCATCCCATTTATTGAAATAGAAATTACAAGCAGAACTTGACTCTACACAGCACTCACAGTTAAATCATTGTCTCTGGTTACTCTGTTCATACTCCTAGAAGAGGTTACAACAGTGGAGTTTAAAGCAGATCTACAAAAGGGATGGACAGCCTGAAAAACAAATGTTGAGATGGATGAAGAACCTCAGCCTATTCACTTACTGGATGTTAGATAAACACTATCTTGAAACAAGATCTTGTATCTAACAGGAAGGAAAAGCAGTGCAACAACTGTGCCAGTGGAAACAGTAGTCTGCATGGACATCTTTGAAATAAAACCAGATCTCTTTCTATAATGTATGTTTCTCAATTTAGGTTCCTGGGAAAAACTATGTAGCATGCGCATGCTGAGAAGTCAGACTGGGTTGTAACCTTCAAATACCCACTCTTTTTTTTTTTGGTTTTACTACTGTTTTACTACATTAAATGTGTGCAATAGTATGCACTTGAGAATAATAGTAATAATAAGGTCGGCTATAATTGGGCTTAGCAACTGGGAATATTGGAGAAGGTGACAGATCTGGGAGTATCAAAATTACTTCAGGTCACCAGTATGTGGCAGCTGTAAAAGACAAATGTGATCTGGGGCTATATCTGTCTAGAGTATTCCAAGAGAAATGGGGAAGAACTAGTGTTACGCACATGGCTCTGGTACTTAGGAAATACTGATTCAAACTGCAACAGGTGCAGAAAAGGAAAGGGAATTTGAAGCCTACAAGAAGAGACCGAAACACTGCGGCTTGTTTAATTTACAAGGAAAACTTCAAGAAACCCAAAACAAAACAATCCAACAATCTCAAACCACAACAAAATCATTTTGATTGAATAGCTCTTTTTAAAATACAAGAAGAGAAAAGAACTGTTTAAGCTAAAGGACAATATTGGAAAAGTAAATACTCTTACCTAATTCAGGCTAGAAAAAGTATACATATTAACAAGCTAATAATATAACCAGCTTTAAACTGGAATGTTCTGGTCTCAGAAAAAAGGTTTACAGTATTGTCCACCATAGCAGCAGAGGCTGCCTGAAGACACAAGAGGTACTTTCCTACCAACATTTCTAAGAAAAGTCCGTAATTTCAAGCCTGTGTTTTGAACAAATGGGAGTTCAGCTCTGAAACAAACATGAACCTTTTAATTAAGAGGACTTGTTTGTCATACACTCGTTAATGCACTGTGTGAGTTTAATTGCAGGTCAACAAATGGAAATGTTATTTTCCTTATTTCCAATACCCTAAGCAACAATCTCAAACAAAATAGAGTATGTAAGCCTCTCAGCAGAAAAGAACAGGTTACTTACCTATTGATTCAACAACCTATTCTATATGCACCACATTACAAAAAGTGTGGATCTTGTCCTCATGCCAGCTTGATAGCTCTTGAAGTTGACTGCCTATTGTCTAGTACTACACACAGAGCGGCTATAGAAGCATCTTTCACACACACTGGAAGCATCATTCACTCTTACCTCTGGGAAACAGCTGCCTGCCATTCAGTCCTAGCCTCTACTGCTGAGAAAATTAGCAAGGCCACTGGTGACCTACAGCTGCGCTGCAGAAACTTACCTACTGAGGACAGGAGCTAGATCAGCACACACTTTCCATGGAAGTCCAGCAACTACATGTGCTATCTACAGTGGTGCTAGGTCAAAATGGGAGATTTAGATGTAAAAGTGCTCTCTATCTCATTGGTCACATTGGTTATCTGAGTGCAGAGCTAAAACCAAAGCCCTTTTTATCAGCATCATTTCTCAAGAAAACTAGTATAAGAAACGTTAATGGCTTACAGCAGTTACAGCCCAACACAGCAGACCTGAAAAACTACCAAAGTCAAAGCAAATCCTCTGGCTGTCATCTCACATCCTTAAATTCTCACCTGCTCAGGACCCATGGAGGACAACCCTGATGTAGGCACAGAGGTCGCTGAGGTCATGCTGATCTGCCCTGTCATCTGGTTCATGTTGTTCATACCACTTGTGTTGGTTGCCATGGATACACTGATGTTCATGTTATTATTGTACATGCTGGTGCTTGCTTGCTGCCCAAAATGTGGTGGGGACTGTTGTGAAAACATGCTACAGCAAGGAATGGAAAAAGCAGTGTGTCAGACTTAGAATGCTGAAGCCACTAAGAAACTATTTTTTTTTAATATATCTTAAGCTAGAATTGATATATACTGACATTTATTCCAAATTCAAAGGAAAAACTAGATTTTGGCTACATTAATGCCTAAGGACTAGATTTTCAAAATTTAAGATTCCATATCTGTGCACAAAAGTGCATGCCTTTGTGTGTGAAGCTATGGCAGAGTACAAATCTGTTATGCATGTGCAATAACAGCCAATGGGCTGTGTATGTATTTTAAATACGTTTGGGAAAGTAATTTTTGGAGAAAAAGGAAACATCTTTTTCTCCGTCCAGTGTCAGTGCAGCACAGGACTGTTGAGCTGAAATTGGACCTGGCCTAATAACTGTCTTTTTGCAAAAGAGGTGTTTGCACATATGAATATCAGATTTGTACATACAATTATGGGAAGTGGGCTCACAAATAGAGACATGCAATTGTGCAGAAATCTATTTACAAAATCTTAGCATCAGGTTTTGAAAATGTGGCACTGTAAGAAACAACATAAAGTCTAAGTTAATTACCCTCTGTGTAACTTTAAGGCCATTTCAGAACAACTTAAGGAGGAGTAACTGTGGAAGAACTCATCCCAGGTTTTATTCAAAGTCAAGTGCTTTCTGGATAGTATCTTTCTTCTCATTATATCAGAAGTCATATGAGAGATTGTTACATTTCCTAAAACAATCTTCACTGTTTATATATCAGTCTTTTCTACTCTTTGAGCATAATTCAACAGTCAGTGAAGGAATTATTACTGACAATTTATCAGCTTAGAGGATCTGCATTAGACTGAAATATTGTGGAAGGGATGTGTGTCAGATGGCACGCAGTAACCACTTCGGTATCAATATCTGACTTTTACTTCCTGTGAAGCACTTCTCCCACAGCTAGGAAATCTTTCAGGGTTAACACTCAGCCTTGCACTTGGGTAGTCCATTAGGTTATTGCTGTGCACTGTGAGACTTGGTGGAGTGCAGTGGCATTCTGGGCACAGGACCAAACTTGGAGAATCCCACCATTCTCTTCCTTCCAATTCCATGTCTTTTCAGGCCACCTAACCCCATTTTTAAGTTGTTATCTGGATGGCTGAAACAGTACACTGCAGATCATTGTGAATACTCAGTGGCTTGTGTAAACGCATCTGACATGTCTCCGCAGTAGAGCTGCAGTTCAGCAAGCCAGCCTTTAGTCTTACTGAGCTGCCTCTGCTGCCACTTCAGCAGAAGCCGTGACAGTGGGAGCTATGCCTCCTGCAGATGCTTCAGGAAGACAATGAGGAAGAGGCATGGACAAGGATGATGATAAGAGATAAATCAGTTGCTTTAAGGGGAACTTCATTGGGATCAGCCTCATCACTGAAGCACTGGTACTTTGGGTTTATTAAATCTTTATCAAGCAGCAGGAAAAATATTTGTTGCTGGGCTGGGATAGTAAGAGCAGTCTGAGAACTTCAGGATGACAAAAGCACTATGCTAGAGACAGCTGTGTGCACTTCAATGTCAAGTGATAGAGGTTGTACGCCAACCTGATAGCTCCTTCTGTCTTCCACTGAAAAGCGCAGATCATTGCCATCTGGAACCTTGTTGCTGCCTACTGATAGTGTTCAACATCAACTCATATAATGTGGACAGTCATTATTAGAGCTATACCAACTGGGGCATGGGCCTCAGCTGAAAAGGTGACTGCATGTGTCAGGCATGCTCTGATGCTCTCAGAGAATGACAGTTATATGCTGACACCCCCAGTATGTGCAAGCACTAATGGACTGAACCTAGTTGCACTCCAGTGCTTAAAGTGGGAGGTGATAATCCAATCACCCCAATTCTGGAGCAGTAGGGAATGTATAGGCTCTGGCTCAGCTGATCCGGCCATGTGGAAAGCAGTGTGGGAGCATAACACGAAAGTCATTTGCAGAAGAAATGCATCCACACAGATGTTAGGGACCGGAGTTCACTGTGCAGCAGAGGTGCTTCTCAAGGACACAGTGTTTTACCAGTTATCACAGACAGAGCAATGCATTGTGGGGATGCAGGTCTTTTAGGTATGCACTCACTTTGCCTTGTATGAAGACAGAATTTAAACCAATTCGTTAAGCCAAATTGAAAGGAAATCTCTTTTAGGATAGCCAGTTACAACCAAACGACCAACCAAGCAAACAACTACATAAAACACAGGTTTTGGACTAGATTTACCTGTTTCCACCCATATTCCCTTGTGCCCACCCGTTCATCTCCGTAGAGGACTGATAGGCAGGATTAGCCTGAGACTGCTGAATCATGGGGCTTTGAGTATGAGCCAGTCTTGGGGACATCAGTGGACTCTGAGGAGTGGTGGCCCCTGTGAAGCCTGGATCAGGCTGCTGACTAATACCTAAAAAAATACAATGAAAAATTTAGCCGCTGTATGTTCAAAGTTAAAAGAAGCCAAGAGCTCATACCTGCAGACATGTCTTTACACAGTCCTACTTATGTCATCTGGAACCTATAACCTTGTGTCTTAATCTGGCATCTAGATTACAAGCAAGACATAATCAACTAATACTGTATGTATAACCTTAAAAATATAATTTTGCATAAGTATGTTGGCTACCTGTGTGCTCTAATCAACCACACAAGTGGTCTGCCCCTCTACAGACCAAAAGAAAAACGCCGGTGACTTTTTTTTTCAGTTTAGTCTGTTTTAAGTTCATCACAAACTCAATACTCAAGAGAAACAAGTCACTCTTAATGCTGGAGTAAGAATCAGGTGGTATGAAGACTATTCTTATATTCACTGTCTGTGTGACTTAACTTCCCTGTATCTCTGTCTATATCATAAAATGATAACATAATAATTCATTTTCATAAAGTAACTACAAATACATGGAGGGAAAGCACTATTATGATTTATAAACTGGTGTAAAGGATAAAAGATCAGTAAGAGTAGATAGCAAATTTAGAACTAGATGGACATAATTTGTTATAACAGCAGAACCTGCACGTAACATATTATTTAACTGTAATACAGCTTATACAATACTTATAAATAAAGAAGCTGTATAACAGTAACTGTGTGGAGGTAAGTGACACATGCATCCCCAGAACAAAGTGGTGTGCAGCTTTGTAAAACATACAAACAAAATGGTATTTACTACTGTATTACACACAGGTATAGGGACACAGAAAAGAATGCTTTATCTGAAATAGAATTTTTAATATTGAAATTCAATAATTGTTAATTTTACATTATAATGTACACATGAAGAATTATATTTCTTGGGGAAGAATCTGATATTTAAGCAATATCTCATTATAAAAATTAAAAAGATTAGGTACAGCTTTGCTTCTGGTCACTTTATGCTTCCGGCCAACAACAATTGGTATCTTTACCTTCATTTGCACTTTTATCATATAAACTGGTTTAATTCAGTCTAAATTCAGACTCCCCCAAGCCAACACATACATGGATGTTGATGTGTGCATACACACTTTTATCTGCATATAACTATAAACAAACACACACATCACACTTCTGCTATTGCTCAAAAAAGAGTGGTGCTTGGAGAATATTGGTACTAGAGCTAGGAAAAGTGGAAAGGCACTATACTGCATCCCAAGGGGTCCAACCCTCCGTGTTTCCCATCATTCCCAGGGAACCAGGCAAGAGGATGTGTGAGGGTAGCTTGGACCCATCACTGGGTAGGACACGAAGGAGCAAGGACTGCTGACATGCCCTTGGGGGGTGGAACCAGTACCGTAGTTTGGAGGAAACGGAAACTGCTGTGCGTTTGCCTGCGGGATCCGCGGATTGCTCATGGTTGCTGGTATGCCACCGGCGGCCACCATGCTGGGGGTCATGCTCAAGCCCTGCCCTCGCATCATCAGCGTCCGCTGCTGCTGCACCTGCTGCTGCTGCTGCTGCATCTGCCGCTGTCGCAGGTGCTGGCTCAGGATCTCCCGCTGCCTCTGCGCCAGCATCTGCGCGTTGATAGGGCCCTGCAGGGAGAGCCACCAACACCTATCAATAATCCCTCCTAAGGCCAGCTGACCAGTGGAGGCATCTCCACTAGGACAATCTGGAAGATTCCAGCTCTTTTTACCCACACCACACAAGTAACAATAATATAGAATGGGAGAAAATAATCCTATTCATACTTCTCCTGGGAAAGACTTCCAACAGTGCAAGAGTGAAGGAGTGAAAAAATACCAGTGTTTAACGTTGCAGTGATTTGTAATTGCAAATTTAATAGCTCATTTAAAAACCCCACATCTTTAGGAAATGAGAAGCTTGGTTAAAAATGCAGTTATATCTCTAGTAAATAACAAGCCACCCCATGTAAATATATGAAAGATTCTTGGAAATAAAAGAGTAAAATACTTCTTATCATACAGACTCTATTATTTGCATTAAAGCTTTAGAATTGATTGTCATGATTTAGAACAAAGCATTATTACTGTATTTAACTGGGGGGGAGAAAGAAGAAAACAAAGCAATTTCTTTTAAGTGCTATTTCTTTTACCTGTGTTGGCACTCCAGGTCTCAAAGACAGATTCATATTGGAGACACTGCTGATCTGATTTATCAGTGGCTGCCGATTCTAAAGGAAGAAAACAATCCAACACCAAACCCCAAAAGTTTTTAGAAGGAAAACAAGAAAAGGGAAATTTTATATACAGAGGTATATGCATTTACTTTCCCATCAGCTGGTTTGAGCACTTAGTTTTACATATTTAAGATGGGCGTAGCTTTCCCACTCAAGTCCTATTATTATTCATAGAATCCTGTTTCTTAAGGAGATAATACACTATACAAGTAACAACATGGGCACTAAGCTTTTTACCAAACATGTTACCTTTACAGTTCCTGTTCCTTTTGAGTTTGGAACTGGACTGTTGAGGTTTACTCTGAATTAGACCCTATCCTGATGTTTGAAGGTAGAAAAGATCTTTCTTCCTCTGCTAGAAAAGCATTGATATCTTATTTATAGCACTATAAACCTATTCATATAAAAATGAAACAAGAAACAACAACTTAAAATGATCCTCAAAAGTAGATCAAGGCCAAGTGAAAAAGAAAGGATGTAGGTAACGAGCAGCAATAAAAGCATTTAGATTGCTGGAAGAGCCAAGATATAACAAACAGAAAGAGTTGTATAGCAAAAAGCATCACTGTAGCCTTGCTCAAAGAATTAGTGAGACTAGGCTTAACTACTAGGCACATTTTTGCACAGTATTATAGAAAAAATAACAAAAAGATGCAAAGAAGGATCAAAAAAGAGCACATGCAAAGTACCACCTCAGCAAAACTCATGATGGCTAGTGTTTAGAAGTGGAATTAGGCTGTAACAAAACAGGGTACACCCTTAAGACCTGGTCTATCTGTAGCAAGCTGACAGTAGGTGCCACTCAGGAGATGCGCCTGTGCTGGCGTGGAACCAGTCATGGAAGGGGCTGTACCTGCTGTGCCTGAAGCCTGTGCTGCAGCTGGAGCCGCAGCTGGTTTGGCTGGTTCTGCACGATGCTGGCAGGCCGCAGGCCGGGCCGGGGCTGCATGCGCAGGGCTGCGTACCCCGGGCGCTGCCCCATGGCGTGGAAGCTTGGGTCCTGCATGGGCGTGTAGCTGCCCTGCGCCATCTGTGCCTGCGCCGCGTACTGCTGGGAGAACACCGGAGCCTTCTGCTCCATCAGCATGCTCGACTCCTGGCTTGGGAAGGTCTCGGGGTCGACAGCTTGGCTCTGCAGAAATACGTGAACAATAGAAATAGTTGGTGGGATATGGTTTTTCACAAGATTTTACGAGACTAATACAGCCACCCTGCAAAAACAACCTTCTAGGATGTGAATGTTTTGAAGCAGAAAATTACATAAATTACTTTTACCTAAGTATAAAACTTACAAATAAATAGCATTGTATTTTTGAGTGCCAAAATGTATTCATGGGGACAAATTCCTTCTCTCCTTTTATTTTCCCTTTATTTTTTTTTAACAGAGACCCATAATCTTTGTCATGTTCTTAACATAGCCTTTGTATCATTCTGCTAACAAATGAAAACCTGAAATGAGAAACGCTATATCAAAATCTGCAAATGAAATGATGGCAGCATATTTCTGTCACTGATTCTGAGATAAATTCAAAGACATTACAAATGAACAAGTAAATTTTTATCAGTATCTTTAAACAAAATAATGGCTTCAAATAAAGATGCCTGAAAATATTACAGAAACTAATGCGAACAGAATGCTTAATTCTTTCAGGGCACTTTAGCACAAACTGATTATCCATTAGCATAAAAAGGCTAACACAATTCTAAACTCCATTCTAGCTACTCCCCTAATATTTGCTCTAGCCAGAATAATTTTATAGCTTATTCCATGCTGACCTTGGAAATCAAGTTACTCTAAATTTCAACGCTCTTATGAAAGACTGTAAGCTCCTACAAAATGTTTTATGGCTATTTCAAAAAACATGTTCTAAAATGTGACAGTTCTCTTATTTGCAAAATTCTTTAACTGTTTCCACTGAGATTCTAATTAAATAGAAATATATTTACCTCTTAGTTTGAAATAAAGCATTATTCGTATTTTTTTGGTGGTGATGCTTCAAAAGCTATGTAATACCACGTGAAATTTTCACATCGCAATTGAAGTTTACCAATGAATTGTATCTCCCATTTTAACACCTCACTGAGTTCTGTGTTGTACCAAATAGGCTTGGAGATAGCTCTCTCATGTTCAAGGCAGGACTTCATTGGTCCTATTTCATATCTAAAATGCAGAACTAGTCCAGAAGTTATGCTCAGGGTGCTGATGAGTGCTGGGAAATGAAATGGGTATTCCAGGCTCTGAGAATATTAAGTCATTATAGAGACATGTACAGTTGGTTTTGGAAACAAAATTTTGATGCCAGAAACATCAAAACCCAACTTTTCCCTAAAATCTTTTTTACTACATTTTTTTTGCACCATTGAGAACTGAAAAGGACAAGAACCGACTGGAAGCCAACAAAAATAGTTGTAAGGAGAAAAGAAAGGATGAAAAATAATAGAACAATTTCATGCTGGGAAGTTTAGGAAGCATGTTTGTTATTAAAAAGAAATTCAGTTTTAAGCGCCTAAGCTTTTTCAGGTGAAATTCATCCCTTAACACATATTAATCAACTAAGGGAAAAAACTATGGGTGAAATGACATGTTACAGGTTTGCTCATCCAAAAGCTGGTTGCCCCCATCGCACAAAGGTCTTGATCTTGCTCTGCTCCTGGGTCTTCATATTCCTTGTTTTTCACCTTTCCTATACCTTGTTGCTGACTGCAGTCTTGCCTTTCTCCCACACGGCTGATCCTCTGACTACCATATAAGCAGAAACCTGTTAGGTTTTTTGGCTTTGGTCGGGTTAGTTGCATAAAGCCTAGTGGCTCAGCACAGGTCAGGAGGAAAGCTAGGTGAGGGTGGCAGGGGAAAGACTAAAACCTGCGGCTGAAGGAAGCTTTTCAGGTTACACTAAGCCATTAGACGGAGTCCCATCAAAATATGTAACTCCATACTAGCTTGCAAGAAGAGTCTTTTTATTCCCCTTCTTCAACACACATTTTACCTCCACCTTGACAGCATGTTGTTTAAACACAACAGCCTAACACATGCAACGCAATGTCCCATATACCTGGCTGACTAGTTCTGGTATTCCTAGAGCCCTGTCGATTTCTTCTAAACCATCAAAATTCCTTAATGCCATGTAAAGCTGATCCAGGAGAGCACCCTCATCACTTGGTGACTCTGATGAAGGATGATTACACAAGAGATCATCTGGTGAGCTGCCAAACGGTTGCCTGTGAAAACATGAACAGCATTGGTAAACAGCTGCTGAAACCCATGAAATAGTATCACAGGATTAGTATTCAAATTGAACTAACAAGTGGAGACAGAAATTGTTTTAATCTCTGCCAATTTTGTTTAGCCAATTATTCTGGATGAAAGTTATACTACCCAAAGAAATAACTAAATTCCATGATTAATGCCTGTCAAGACCCTACAAGTACAATGTATCCAACAAGTAAGCAAGCACACCAAAGGTACACTCAAGTGGCTTTTTTCATATTACAGGGTCAGCAGAGAAACAAAGTCAGTATATAGTCACTGAACACGAAAGATTAAAGAATTTTTAACTAATTGTAACTTTAAATTTCAGATATTAGATTAAATATCACAAGTGGAAGAATTTATTTCCACTGATACTTTTCTTAACTGGTTTTCTATCAGACTAAGCAGGGCAAATTGGTCACAGAAAGGTCCTAAGGACTGAGCTTGCACAAACCAAACATCTGGAGGAGCTGGCCAGAAGCATGAGGGAGCAGGGAGAAAAGGATATTCCCCTTTTTGTTTGCAGCAAAACACTGCATCAGCTCTAATCATCTTATGGAATTGCACACTTGGGTACTGGTATTTTTTGGTTTACCAGCACCTGGTTACGTGCCTCAGAAGCGTGCCAGCAAGAATTTGGATACTGTCAAGCAAAGTGTGCTGGCTCTATAAATCCTGCTTACCTCACCCCTGAATTTGTATGCAAAGCACACTCTCAGTTACAAAGGCAGAACAGAGGTTTATCCTGAACCTAAAGGACAAAACTTACCGAGAAACAAACTAAATCTGAAACAACACCTTATCTGCAGCCAAACGACATGTTTTTGCTTTGCAGTTCGCATGAGCCCTACTTCATGGACAAGACTACAAGAGAAAATATAAAGAGCAAAGCATTTTGCAAGCAAGAGCAGCTACTATATGCACATCATGGAAGAATCTCATCCCAGATAATTACTGGGAGACAACAAAAGCTGTTACACATGGAGGGAGGAAACAGCACTATATGTGAACCCTTTTTACATGTCTGTTTGGAAAAACAAAGAAACATGTTTGTGTATTTAGTTTCCATAATGAGATATATGGTTGCCATGGAAGTCTAATCTCTATGTCAAAGCTAAGCAGAAGGAAAAAGCTGCATCGTCAGGCTATACACTAAAAAAAGCAAAGGATGGTAGGGAAGAAAACAAAAACCTATTCTTTTTAATTAGATCCTGGACTGTAAAAAATAAAAATAAGGATATATATGATGCACCTTTAAAAAGTCACAAAGTATTAATCAATCTCATGTATCTATAAGATTCTATAAATCTCACAGATGGAATTAAATCAGTAAATCACAGGATCATAGAAAAGTAAATCAGTAAAAGGGAAAAACAACAAAAAAATCATTTGAATAAAATTGTTTTCAAACTTTAAAGATGTCTTATAAGATGAGATCTATGATCTGGAAAAATCATTGATGAGGCTAGCCAAAAAACCTCCCTCGAATTGTAAATGGACATGAGTATGTGTAATAAGAAAAAGTTTAAAACATTTGCCAAATTTCTGTATGTTACATAATGACAATTGCTTTGTTTTTTTCCTCTATTTCTTTTATATACCACAATGATAATGTTTAATATTTCTCTAAAAGAATTATTTTTACTCACAATTTAATTTTATCAAACTTAATACTCATAACGATAATCAGATTATAAAAATACAAACCCCAGAGATTACTAAAACTGGAAATGGCAGCACTGAGTAGCTTGTCATCTCTGGGTGCAAATGATTAAAATATGGTTATGTTCAGATGCAACACAATGGGAATTCTGTTCACCATCTTCAGCTATAAGGAAATACTGAGAAATGCAAAGTGAGAAATGCAGAGATATGCATTTGGAAGAATTCTCTGCCTATTATTTGCTAACCAAATGTGGCCCTGTATTTTATTTTACGGTGTCACTTTTTAAGTGGATAATTAAGTTATGCAAACAGTGCTTTTGTCATATGGACACTCTAACTAGGGGAGAATTAGCACCAGGAAACATCTTGAAAAGCATGAAAAGTAGCAGAGAAAATGACACACAAACTTACAGATAGTAGTGGATGTCCTTTCATAACGAAAAATAAGTAAATTTAGTTAGAAGATTAACCTTTCTTCAAATACTTTTTTCCAGCTGCTTCCTTTTAATTTTCTTTTCAATGCTAGCCCCATTTACTACTGAAAAATATCCAAACTTCACTGTGATATAGAACTTCCAACTCTTCCATTACATTACATGGCAAAGAGAGCATTTAGAAGTATTACTGGAATATGTATAAATTTACTGAGCATAAAATACTGCAGGCATTAAAATGGTATGTAGAACTTTGTTTCCCCGAGGTGTATAAATTATAGGCCTGGGAAATTTTTCCATGTTTTTGATGTGACACTAAGACTCACCTGTTCTGATTACCAAAAGTTGCCTGATCTATAGGCAAGATGCTGTCTGGCCATGGTGCGGTCTGATTTGGAGGTGCCTGTTGTTGGCTATACTGAGGTCCTCCTATATTCATCTCTAATTCAGATGGCCCTAATCAAGGAAAAATAACCATATGACTTTTGTGACAAGAATCTACTTTCATGTTAATGCTTTCCATTAAATTATCTATGTTACAGTAAAAGCAAACAAAACCACCAAGACATCAGTAACGTCACTATTAAAAGTACTATGAATTTTTGTGAAAAACTGCTCTTAAAATTTGAGAAAATAGCATGAGAGCTCTGAAAGTGGTTGAAAATCATAAAATAGCATATACAACATAGCAGATGCAAAAATTAGTAAGATAAGCATGAAAAAAAGTCAGCATATAAAGTCAGTATCATAATGCACTTGCTTTATGATATCCTCTTTCTTTGGCCACACCACTGCGGAGCTACAGAGTAGCAGAAATTGTTTATATCAATACATGTGTTAAAAGTCAGTGTTACATACCTTCTTGCCCACTTCCACAGGAAACTTTCACTGCGGAATTCAGTTCTCATTAAATCTATAATTGAATGATTTTAGTTTGTTTTTTCCTTTTTCTATTTTCTGCTTCTGACAATCCAGTGCATGCCAAAAAACCCAACTCCACACGCACCCTGACTTACCCATATTCATGACCTGAGATGGAAGCATCTGCCTTGGGCCAGGCTGGTTGCTGGGTCTCAAGGGGATGCTGGCCGTGGGGTTGCGGATCATGCCTGCTTGCACTGGCCTGTTCATGGCACTAGCTGTGGGTGCACAGGTCACCCTCACAGCTGGAGCCTGGCTTCCCCAATCTCCAGATGTCATGGCAGGCCGAGGGGCATTGCCACTGATCATTCCTGCACAAAAGCCAAACAAACTTGGGTGCCGGCACATGGTTCAGAACATTGTAGCATAGTACTGTAGCATTACCACTGCCTGATGAGCTGCATTTTTAGCAATAAAAATGTAGCGGTTTCACTCAAAGCACGTTGTACCACCACTGCCCGTCCAGATGTGCAACACTATAGAATGATGCCTCATGCTGCTTAGTCAAGGGACTGGAGATTATTATACATTTTACAAGAGGAAGATCCTTTTATCATTTCCGAAACGCTGTTCAGAGTAAGTGTTCCCACATGCAGTCTGCAACAGGTGCCGAGGGTGTGTGGATAGGCCTAACTTCCTTCCTCAGGAAATGAATCACGTTCACTGATGTGTCTGTCAATGCTTTACTTTCCAAGTGCTTAGTGAGAATGAAGAATTGAGTAACAACATGTTATCGCTACACACACTTACAAATTAGGAGGATTGAATTTAAATTCGCATTCGGCAAACATCTTTTGGCAAGTCCTTTCATTCAGAACCGAGACTTCTTAGCTTCAAGGCTCACCCAGATGATCTTGAACCAATATACAGTGCAGGGAAATTACTCACAGGAACTTTCCGACAGATGCTGAAGTTCATTACCGTTATTTTAGGGGAAGTCCTCCTACATCTACTGTAAACAGCTGATACACTTTATTTACACTTGGAATATATAGAGTACTATACTCTGACAGTAGCCAAAAAACCCCAACCAAACCCTAACACAAAAAACCCCAAAACTATGATGCAAGTCAAAAAGACTTACATTCATAGTATTTAAACATTTCAGTTTTATACAGTCAAGACAGCAGATAAAACACTGATTTCAGATTGGACTACTGATCTCCTCAGTTGCATTTTGCAACATCCTTAAATGAATACTAAAAGCCACACAATAATTATGACTCATCAGTTCAATTATTTGGTGTTAAATAATCAAGGAGAAAAAACTCTCTGAAGAGGGTCATTGTTTCAGCTGCTGTACAAAATTTGCTTCAGTGTTACATCCTCAGGTTTGTTCTATTTGTGTACATACTCTTTCAGATGAAATATGTGGTGTGCTACAGCAAATGGCAGGAACACAGATAATACTCTAACTTGTATACATAAGATGAATAACATCCTCTAATATGTATACAAAACATGAAAGTAATAGGACACTTGAAAGACTACAAGTTGACCTCTAAACTGCTTAAATAGGATATTTCAGTGTCTGGCAGCATGTCTTTTTGAAGACTGATGCAAGCTAAACATAAAATGTTCACAGTGAAGAGCCATCTGAAAGGACTTAAAACACCCATTTATTCACTCAGTTCTTTGGAGTTGTTGCACACTTGGACAGACTCAGACTATGCACTAGTTGAAGTAAGTCAATCAGCCAGACTTCTTTTGTGAAATCCCCTGAGGTACCTTTGTACAATATTAGGGTAACATGAAGAAATCAATGCACCACAGATCAGGCATACTCCATGACAAGTGGTAACACCACTGCAACATCTGATGGTTCCCAAAAAGATTTTGTTTCAAAAAATGATGAAAATATTAGCATTTCTTTAATTTAAAATGATAACTAAGGCTAATAAATAAAGGACAACCCAGGACAAAACCAAGGCCTGTGGAGATACACATCATGAGGGCAACTGTATTGCACATAATTTTGTTTTCAAAGAACTACCTCTAGAGATAAGTGGTTCTTTTATTTGTTTTTCTGAGGCAGAAAGATTGGATTTTTAGTTACATAAGCCTCAGATGAATCTGGAACATTGATGGGAACCAACTATAATTGCCAATACACTGTTTTCATCTAGAAGATTTCAGGTAGGTGGAAAGCAGTGCATAAAGATCAGGACCAAAAATATGCAGAAACAGAAATTCAAAATAATATGCCAATACATAACAGCCCATGATTTTTCCCCAGACTTTTTAGAAAGTACTTAGAATAACCTGTACTTGTAATAACCCCAATTTATAGCATTATATAACCCCAGTATATAACATTAAGTTAAACATGCTATATTCTGTTACTCAAGTATATTTGAAAAAAAAATGGAAAGTCATCTTACCTGTGCTGCTGTTGCCTAAAGTTCCTTGATTCCCTATCATCCCTTCATTCCTGCC
>JANHGB010044917.1:0-15079 GCA_026283785.1 Coracopsis vasa
TCCTTTCCTTTCCTTTCCTTTCCTTTCCTTTCCTTTCCTTTCCTTTCCTTTCCTTTCCTTTCCTTTCCTCTCCTTTCTTTTCCTTTTCTTTCCTTTTCTTATCCTTTCCTTTCCTCTCCTTTCTTTTCCTTTTCTTTCCTTTCAAGAAGGTTAAATTCATTCCCGTGTGGAACATTGCTGCAAACTGAAAGAGGAACAGTTTCATACAGAAGGCCAAGAAATAAAATTATGCGCTTTGAAACATCTGTTACTGATCCAGAGAATATTGAAATGGACTATTTTGTCCACCTGTTTTAAAGAGGGCTTTTTATTCATCTTTAGTTCTTGGCAGCAGCAACTGTCTAAAATTGATACAAATTGATGAAATATTTTTGGCACCAAGAAGCTGTGTCTTTCAGTACAGAAAAACATTCTGACTGTTGCTCTGCTCTACCCGAGATTCCCCAGACATGGAAATGTTATGGGAGAGAGTATACTCACAGAAGCAACCTGAATAGCTCTTCTTGTTCTATAGAGAGATATGCATGACTCAAGCACTATAGTGTAACTTGAGCCTATAGTCAATGCTATATTGCAATGAAGCACTAAAGAAAAAGAACACTATTATGAGTACTGGGCACTGACCCAGCAAGTTAAGCTCTCTCTCCTACTCACCTCAGGTGGCTGGTCAGCAGTAAGTTAATGATATCTTTATACTTCTGAAAAGCATATTCAAATAAGTCATTTACAGTTCATTAAATACCTGCTCTTGGTAGCTGAAATGCACAGCTTTATAAGAATGGTTTGAGATATATAACCTAAACCCCAACCTGTACAAAACTTTGTTCCACTTCCCTCTTCTGACAGAAGAGGCTTCTGCCACTTTGTGACTTTGCTGAAAGGATTTGCCAGGAACATCACTGTGCTTTTCCAGGTTGGGTCAGCGGAGCCATGGTACTCAGCTAATGACCTTGATCAGTTTGGTACTGTCCCCTTTCTGATCTCCTGCTCAGAAGATCTATCAGTATTTGCAAAATTGAAATTTTCAGATAAAAAAAGGAATATTTATGCCCCAAACACGATTTTTTTTATGTGTTCATTCACATCTAGATTTATTTGCAATAATCAACAGGCACATCAAGCATAAGCTAATATCAGCTGATTACCAGCAATGAAACTAGGCATGAACTAATATGCCATAATGCCTCATTGCAATTATAAAGTTTTCTCATAAAATGCTTTAAAATTATTTACGTTAATTCCATTACAAAGCAAACATGTACTGAGCAGGAAATTATGTTGTACTAATTTCAGCACTCACCACTCTTATTAGCCAATCATATCACTCTTCTTCTTTCCATTTTATAATTATCATTAATTACCAGTTTATAATAAGTTTATTCAGTTAATTCAGTGCTGTTCATGCCCTGAAGCATAAACCAATACTGATACCATTTGAACCTGTGACTAATTAGAAAATTGTAGTACCATTAGGTAACTTGTGCTCTAAATGATTTCATCCTTTCAGGTAACACAAGACTTTTAATATCTTTTTTTAATTATCAACAGAAAAGACAGACATTCCTGATTAGTTCCTTTGAAGTCTGCCACATCAAGGTTTTTTATGGTTTTGTTTTACAACAAAAGTTTAATCACCAATAAGAAATTAAAATAAGCTAAGATAAAACCTTAGAATTATTTATATTGGAAAAGACTTTTAAGATCATCAAGTCCAAGCATAAAACCAGCACTGACAAGTCCACCACTAAACCATGTCACTAAGCACCATATCTACATATCTTTTAATACATCCAGGGATGGTGACTCAACCTGGGCAGCCTGTTCCAGTGTTTGACATCCTTTTGGTTAAGAAATTGTCCCTAATATCCAATCTAAACCTTCCCTGGCACATCTTGAAGCCATTTCCTCTTGTCCCATCACATGTCATTTGCGAGAAGAGACCAATCCCCACTTCACTTCAAACTCCTTTCAGGTCCCCCCGAGCCTTCTCTTCTACAGACTAAACCCTCCAAGTCCCTCAGCCATTCCCCATCACACTTGTGCTCCAGGCCCTGCACCAGCTCTATTGCCCCTCTGACCCCGCTCCAGCACCTCAGTCTAAAATAACTGAAAGTAGAAAGTAAGAACCAAATATGTAACTTCCAAAATTATTTTGCCTTCTTCTGTAGCAGAAAAACTCAAAGACACTGACACCTGCAGGCAAAATTTGGAAGTAAAGCTTCCACGCACCGAAGCAGAGTGTTTTATTAAGGAATCTTTTCTTGCACCATTTTAAATGGGACTAGACAATGCCATTGGTCAACTACTTTAAAGGATCATTTTGTACTGGTCAGAAAAGATAGATTCTCTTCTGCCTGTAATTTCTTTATGGATTTTTTTAAGAGATTCTCTAAGAATTATTTCTTACTATAATGCTGCAATTTGAGCTAGAATTTTAATTACAATTTAACAGCTCAACCTTATAAAGGAATATTAATGCAGTAATGCTACTAAATACTACCCCTTTCTGCAGGAACAGTGGCTTAATTCCAGTCCACTTATGATATAGTTGCATGTTTTTCATATAGATTAATTATGCAGTACCTAACTAGAGAAGTAAGAGCTGCAGTAGCAGTTCTTGTACATTTTTCAGATGATGGAGTGAAATACATTTTCCCTTTTATAAGGGGCACATGAGATCTATTACTCTTAGCTTAGTTGATTCTTCAACCGTTCCTCATCAAGTTCACCTCAACACTGCACTTCTCCTACCACTCCATAATGCAAATAGTTCTCCTTCCAGTATTTTATGCAGAGACAGCAGGTTTGTCTTTGCACCAACTATTCCCAGTCTCGAAGCACTATTGTAGCAACCAAGTCTTAGCCAGGAGGAAGCTGGTCATTCAATCACTTTCATTGTACACTAAGAAGATGTGCACAGGGATTAAGATAGTTCAGGCAAATATTCTAGCCCATATATATGGCTGACTGGCAGAATTCCCCCAAATTAGCAAAATCATGACTGCTGACAAAATCCACTGAGTGTGGGTCAGCCCATACTCACTGTGACTATTATCCATATGCTTACTGACTGTTGTCCTACCAAAATACGCAATGTGATTCATGATACCATTGTCACAGATGTTGTAGTGACTCCAAACCAGCCACTGCTGCTTTGCAAATAGACAAGGCTCAGGTAGGAGTAAAGGGAACAACAGTGAGGTGTTTCTTCATTCTCAGCTTGATGACATGCTTCTAGGTAGTAGCTGTCAAAGATTACCCACAGTAAGAACACTGAAACCACTAAACCAGTTTTGCAGGACCTGGAAATCAGTAGCCTTCTGTGTCTTAAATCTGAACTGACTCATTTGCCGTTTCTTATGAAGCCAGCTAGTGCCAGCTCTGCTGCTGCTTCATCATGCTACTGCTAGGAAATTTTCCTGGCAGAAAACTCACACATGACAGCACAGGGGTGTGACAGATATCACCTTAGGCATCATCATCTTTAGGTGGCATCCCACTACATTCATACCGTGAATAGGATGCACTAGGCAGAAATACATTTTAATAGCAGCTTGGCTCTTTGCAGTATCATACAGTGCCAGGCATAAAGAGACGTGGAAGAACCTTTCTGGGACGATGATAGAGGAGGGGGCTCGAGTAAGTGCAAATGAATTTGCAGTGTGAGTGATCACGGGGCTGGAGTCCTGGATTGAATCGAAGAGTGGTTGGTTCAACTGCACACAGCATACCTGTAATCTCTGAAATCTATCCGATCCTCTCAAACTCCAAACTCTTAACTCCAGTGATGGAAGATCATTGGAGCTCCAGTGATGCCAGGATGATTACTGTCTATCATCTGTCCACAGTATCACAGGCACACTGATAAGGACAAGTAGTCATTTTAATTCTCTCTGTTGCTAGCAAAATGCTTCAAAGAGAGTAGTAAGAAAGGCTTCAGTTATGGATACTTCACAGTGATGCTAGCCCTGATAGAGGCTTAGATTTTATTTGGTACATATTTCTTATAAAATACGTTTTTCAACCTTGTTCTTCATATTGATACAGAGCTTGCAGAGTGGTTAAAAATTCTGATCTCACCTGGGTGGTTACAAATCACGGTTTTGATTAATCACAAAATTGGTTTGATCATTTGTTGCTGGGAATAATAAATTAATACAGGTGAAGCCCATACTGCTGCCTGTTGAGCTATGAGCCTGATATCACAGACTTTTCTGAGAAGTCAGAGGAACTATGTGAGAAAGAATATTCATCTATATGTTTGGTCTGTAAGCCCTCACTGCTCTGTTTAAAGTATTTGAGGTGGCTTGCTGTTGTATCTAACATCTAATTTCTTTTTGTATTCACAGACAGTAAGCAAATATTAGGAACTAATGTGGTGAGGCATATTAATATTATTAGCTGGCATTTTGAATAATGGATTCATGATAAAATGCCACAGTGAAGAGCGACTCTGGACAAAGATAATTAATTGTCTACAAACTTTATTCCAATACGTTATGATTTTTATACATAATACTTCTGAAATCCATGCCTTAAGAATTATTTGGCAATTATATATAGCATATCGTCATGGCTAGGTTAGGCTATGCCATTTGAAATACAAATATCAACAGAAGCAGGATTTCAGTGTTCAACTAATTAGATTTGTATGTATGAAACATTTATTTTCTACAAATATGAGGGGTAGGAAGTGAAGCCCTAGTTGTGAAAGAATGTGAATTGCATTGAAAGTTCTCTTAGGGTCAATCCACATTTCATATCAAATTGATTATTTGTGGATCACACCTATAACCTGTATTCAGGTGAGAAGACCTTCCTCACTCCACTGGTCCTGTGGATTCATGTAAATACAAATGGCAAGCTTAGACCAACTGTTTATATGCATGTGTGCTTTCACTTTAATTACTGAACCATTATTTCATATCAGTGATGTACACACTGTTGATTTCTTCCATATTTAAAACCAATAGTTTTGCACACACACACATATACAAAAGCATGATTTCAAATACAAAATAAATTTCTCAATTTCTCTCAACACAGAGAACTGTAGATGGACTTTGGCTCTTTGGAAAAGGGAGTATATTGAGGAAGGGAAAACATGTAACATGGAGAGGTTTTACCTAGATAAAAGTCATCTGTCAATATGTGAGCACTGGTCTCACAAAACTAATACAAACTGTGGTTATATGTCATATACTTTTATTCAGAGAGTTCTGTATTTCCTGTGATGGGTCAGCTCTGTAGAAAAAAACAGTCAGAAAATCTATAGTAAGAAATGAAATAAAAAGTAGACCTGTTTTAGGCAGGGTGTTTTCTCTCTTCATCACTGACATAAGTAAGCATTTTGTAACCTATACTTCTCTGCCTGCTGCGGAATATGTTTTCTGCATATAGTGTGAAGGCTTGATCCAAGAAGAGGAAGCAGAGTACAGAATCCACTGCCAGGTCATTCTGAACTGATAATCCTTCGTAAATATTTCCTGTACTTTTACACATCAGATCTATCAGAATATGAAAATGAGCTGGAGTGAAACTGTTGCATTTCCATATTACATAGGCTTTGAGGGGTAGTGAAGCTCAAAAATCTTCTTCTATTAGTTTCTGACACAAGCACTATCTGATTTACACATTTGAACTATTTCTAATCATGCTCTGTGCATAAGCAATGCTCAGCTGAAATACCGCCCTGCAGAAAGGGGAAATTCACTGCTACACTAATCTCTAAAACTGCCTAATGAATCCCTTCACTCTATTAGTTGTCTGTTTGATCTATTCTCTCTCAGATGTCCTAATTCAAGAGATGTTAACCCTTCACACCCTTCACACCAGGGGGTGAAGCAGCACTTGAGCTACTCGGAGTGACTGGTCCAGTATGGTAACTAACTGGTGCAGCATGCTGGTGAGCTCTGCTGAGCTGAGCTCTCCTCTCTACCCTACAAAGATGTTGCTTCAACTCACACTTCATTACAAGCTTATCTGCAGCACTTCACCTTCAGTCCATGCCTTTCTGTATGGCACCTAGTACCTAAGAGATGTTTGTGTAGAGGTATTTGTGTGGAATAATTTACTAACAGTACAGGACATAAGCTTCCATCTAACACTGTGGCAGAGATAACCATTAGGAAAATCAGTTCTTCAGCAGCATTAGTATCTGCTTAACTTCAGATGCAAAGCATATTCACATCTGAAAAATATGCATGTATACAAGTGCAAGTTTATAAGAAGATTGTGGACATAACTTATTACCTGATTTAATTATTTTTAACTTGAACATTTATTCTATTCTGCCAATTTGACTTTTCTCCACTGCTGTGCAAAGGTATCTGGAACCTCAGCTGCTTTCTGCACTTGAAAGTGGGCAGTGCAGCTAAGAAATCCAGGCATCTTGTAGTATTCAGCAGCAGTTTGTGTGTCTCAGAAACCTTTCTTATTTTCCAAATTGAGGAATAAATGGTTCTGAAAGATTGGATTAGTGCTTAATGACAAAAGGAAGGGATTTCACTTTTACAATTTGTGTATATATATATGTTTTTGTCTGACCATGTTAATGTGATGAACCTTTATGTTGCAAATGCAATAAGAAATGTAGCTAAAGTACAGATTTTGTTGCTGGGTCCAAGATTGTACAGAATATGCCAATTCCAGTATGTCAGAGAGATCTCTTTCATTATTTCCATTTGGAAACCAGTGCTATAAAATTTGACAGCCCTGAAGAACTTGATTTCAGATTCTGAAGAATGGTGAAATATCTAAGTCTCAGAATAAGCAGCAGGACAGTGATTTCAATTTACCTTTTGCGATCAAAAGAAAGAGGTGAATTCAAATCTTATGCAGTGTGTCAAGAATTGAAATACCAGGAATAATTTGTGAAAGTACAATCAACCAAAAATAGCTAAGTAGTTTGATCATTAATATCCTTCTATTAGAGGATGTTCATTTCCATGCACTATTTAGTTTACAAGTATTGATGCCCTGAACGAGTTTTAAGAAACAGCAGGGGATTTATGCCTTATGATTTGTTATCTGGGTCATGAATATAAGAACTTCATTCTGATGTCCTAGAGCCATATCATTCCATTGATTTTTTTATTTAAGCAGATTTTGCCATTGATTTAAATGGGAAGTTCTGCTTAAAAATCAGTGGCACAATATGGCCCTGAGACATTAACACAGAATATTGGTGGAAAAGGAAAATAAAGCCTTTTTTCAAAAGCTCTTTCTCTCCAAATATTCTCCTTTCCCCAGAAGGCCCACACGTTCTATTGGATGTTCTTAAATTAGGCAGAAATGACGTTGAATGCAAGGTAACAATTAGTTGGGGTTTTTTCTTCCCTAAAAAAACATATGACTTGCATCCAACCTTTTAATCAAATAATTGACTAATCACTCACTGTGGTACAGCTTCCCAATCAACTCTTCCAGATAAACTCATCTCCTCCTCGCCACTTCCCTCCGCACTTCACTTCAGAAAATGTTCAGTGCAGCCCATTAAGGAACACTTTAATTCAAGAGGGTCTGGCTGATCAAGAAAAATTAAGCTCCTAATAACAGCAAAATCAAAAGAAATTTGGACAAAATGACTCTCCGCATCACAGATTTTGTTTACTAGTGGGTAATTAATTCTCCACATATGTTGGGAACATCTGTCGCAGTGACCTGCCATCGTAGCTGTGAAATGACTGCTGTGCAGCTCCTCTGCAGGTCATTTGCAGCACTTTGAAAGGAATCTTCCTCTTTCTGCCCCAACTGGGCAGTGCTCTCTGGGGTCTCCACATCCCGTGAGCTGCCCTGGTCTCTGCAACCCTGCTCCTCACCCGCTTCCAGCACCTACCTCTCCTGCATCTATCAGACCCGGGGCATGATAGAAAGATATGTGAGACAGACAGTATAAGAAAAATCAAGTGGATTTTGTCTTCTGCATCACCTGGCGTAGCCTTCTTAACTAAGAAAACGTAATGCTTTAGCAGCTAAACTGTCTATTCTGTTTCTACTTGGCAAAAGGGCTTTGATGAGTGGAGAACAGGAAGGGAGCTTTTTTCTCTTTCTGTAAAGCTTCCTTTTCCATCTGTACAGGGACATCAAAACAAAATGAGGTTGTGCCAATAGTAAAGCAGAGGCCAATTTCCCAGCCTTCTTCTTCTATGTCTATATTAAATTATTCTGTAATACCCAAGGGCTGCGCTGAATATATATATTCCCTGATTAGAGAAGTTGCATATCAGTGCATACTGATAAATGTGTAAATCCCTTTTTGACCATACACAAATCAAAACCAAACCAAATAAACACAAAAGGAAAAGCCCAGCATCTGTACTTGAAACCCACATTTACGTCACATACTGGCCAAGTACTGCCCACGTGCCAAGGCATAATCATATGCTTCAGAGCTTTAGACATTATGCTCAAGGTCATGCAGAAAATACATTTCTGGTGAGGCAAGTTCTCCTCCCGCCCTCTCCATACCCACGGGGACAAGAATAAGCTGAGGAGGGTGAACACCTGCAGCTCTTCCAAGGCACCTGTTTACAAGGAATGCCACAGAGCCAACAAATCTTCTTTCACAGGCAACAAAAAAAGATGCAAGCATCAAAGAATATTAATCTGGGATATCATTATACACAAAACAAAGCATTTACTGTGAGGATCATGCGTCTCTCTCCCTAATATTCTATTGCATACAAGAATTCCTGCCATTCTTAGAGCTCCTTGCATTTTTAAATACCTTTTCTTACCTTCCCTAAATATGTATTATATCCTGAAAGATTAATTGGTGTCTTTAAGTAATCTTCTAATTATTTATTTTTACGAGGGACATTGCCTCATTGAAATTCTGGGTAGGTCTGAGCCAGTGTAATTTAGTGTAAATCCATTGGTACCTGAGAAACAATGCTGATTTACATCCACTGTGGTTGCTGGACTTCTCTATTTATTAAAAAACAACAACAAAAATATATCCTTACCACTATTTCAGATGTTAACAGGGAGGAGAAATCCTAGTTTCAATATTTCTTCTGAAATTAAGAAGTTACGTTTATCTTCTGTGTTAAAGGCTGCTCCATGTGTAGGCTGAAATAAACCATAAAGAAGTTTTACTCCATAAGTTCATTATATATACACTATATATATATGTATATATATACACATATAATAAATGTCACTGAACAAAATTGGTCATATTAATTTTTCAAGATACATGGTTAGTTCATATGTGTACACATCACTCTAATGAAACTGTAGCCAGACCATAGGGCTGGGAACTGGGACATGTAAACTGCTCTTGACTAGGTTGAAAACTACCTGTGTGAACTTGGCAAACATCTTAGGACCGAGAGAACTGATGGCTGCTTAATGATATAATCTATGAAAAATGGGGGTGGGGGTATGAGGTAAGAACATATGTGTGTGCATGAAAAGAAAGAGTTTCTGAGGCAAATAATTATTTAATTGGATCAGTGTTTTAAAGGTTTTCCTACATTTTGCATACAAAGTCTACAAGAGTGTAGAAATGAGCAAATGAAAGAACTGCATTACTAGAGTTGCCTTCTGGAAAGCGACAGGCTCAGGAGGCAGTTCTGAATGAAGCCGCATTTGAGGCAGTTAAATCAGTGATCCTTTACAACAGTGGAGATCCTGAACCACTTTTATTATTAAAAATATGCAAACTTGTTGCTTTGTTTTTACCATGGGTATTTGTCAAAAGGGAAATGTATTTTGTTGTGTTTCTAGCAAGAATAAGACAATGTGTTGGGTTCCCCACATGACTCTGAGGCTCAAGGAGAGGAACTGGAGAAACTGAGAAATGAAAAAACTCTTAGCGATGCAGGGTCTCTGACAAGTGAACTCAGAAGTTGCATGGCCTCCAGGAGACAGCATTCAGAAGTATTTATGTATATTCATATCCATTCAATTGTTATCTCACATGGTAGTAGTTAGAATTACAGCTAATATGTGTTACTGCAACATCATGAGATTCAGAATCATGTAAAGGACTGAATCATACACTATACTCCCAGCGCATTTCCAGTTAGGACTGTTTAACAAATGCTTCAATGCAATGTTGTTCACTGTTCCTTCTGTTGGCTAGAATCTCCAGCTCTCCCAGGGGAGCAAAACCAGCAGCCAAATATCTGCTGACAGCTTTGCATGTGTAAATCCATAGCAACTTCATCGAAATCAGCGGAATTAGTTTGGCTTGACACCAGTAAGAAGAGCGGATTTGACTTATTAGCACAATAACAGAGAAATTAGTTAGATTACACTAAGGATTTCTGTGATATAAGCATTTAGTTTTCATTTAACCAGTGCAAAGGTAACAGCATAATTCCTTTAAGGAATGAGCAGAAATAGCAGCCTATATTCGAATAAGGAAAAACCTTAAAGAGGAGTATGCTGTCAGGGAGACTGATACTAATGCCCAAGAGAGCTGTATATAATTAACTGTCATCATCTACATGGTTACATGGTTAGTTTCTTCAACACATACAAAATATACATAATTACAGTTCACTTACAAAGGATTCATTTGCTGTGTTCCATATCTTATGGATTTTTATGTCATCTAAGTCAGCTAAAATATAGGCCAAAATTTCTTGAAATCTTCCAAGCAACACTCTCTTATAGACTGCAGGGGAATCATTTATGACTACTTGATATTACATCTTATAATCCCTCCAAAACTCAGTTTAGTTACTTGTAACTAGATCAAAATATGACAATTTTTACTCATTAAATGGTAATATTTGACTTAGTCACAATTAAAATTTGCCATTTCTGGTATGTCAGAAGCTTAGAAAAAGCTTCAAAAAACTTCAGTCAAGATAATTCAGCTATTTCAATTAATATTAATATCTTATGTATCTTGAAAATCATTAAAAAACATGCCACTGAGGAGCCATACCTAAACTGGAATGCTCAAGGCTGGTCTTTCTGTCACGAATGGGAATGGACCCTCCTTTGAGAGAGCTATGGACTTCTGCAAAGTTTCAGTTCCAATGTATACTGCAGAGGATTTGGCAGATAAATTGTTCGAGGACTTGAGCGCATTAAACATGTCCTCAGGGATCACATTTAGGAAAAAAGAGTAAGAAAATATTTCCAGATGTTAGAATGGAACTGAACATTTTTGGGCCTGACCATGCCTTTGCTGCTAGCAAATAAACGTGATGTCCATTTTGATTTTTTATCTCCTCCCTTTTTATGGATTCAGAATTATTAACAACTTACTACTGCTATCAGGCACAAAAATAAAAATAAAGCAACAAAGGAAGCAGCTGAATTAATTTTTAGCTGTAAACTCTGTGAGGAAGGGAAATGCAGTATTTCTAGAAATAATACTAATGAAAGTCCTTGGCTGTAGTGAGTAAACATCTTCTTGGCCTATGTCTTTCTGTATTAATTTTGAACCAAAAGTCAGTAGGCTAAAACAAAAGTCAGTAGGCTAAAACTGACTCTAGAGTGATTAACTAGAAATCAAAACCTCATTGTTAGCATGGCATAAAGTGCTGGTTTAGTAAAAGTGGTCTTGGTTAGCTCAAATTATGTAATGGTACTGGAAAGGACTAATATTGTCTTATCAGTGGTGATTCTGACTGTACATACTCTGCTGTCTCACTACCAGCCCAAGAATAATTGTGCTTTATGGCTAGTAGCGTTCTTTCTTACTGTCTTGTTCAAATCTTTGAGCTACAAGATTATCTTTCCCTCCTCAGACCTCAGGATACTGGGGAAGTTGAGGTCAAATGAAGGTTGAGAAGATACCCAGTAGTGCAGTGGTCCTCTGAGGAGGGGAAAAGGAGAAACCTAGGAAAAGGGAGTAAGAAAAGTAGGAGAGCACATTTACTGAGTTAAGATTAAACTTATAATGAGTTTTTGAAATATATAAATGGGCAAAATACTCTGGAGCTTTATCTAAAGTCCATTAAAAATGGCAGCTTAGAAACAGCAGTCAGGGAAACCGAGGAACAATGTAGGCAGAAAAAAATCTCAGATGTGTTCATGGAAGTGGATTGGCCAGAAAAAATGTTTCACAGTTATTTCCAGACAAAGGGAGAGGAATTAGTCCAAAATACACCAACTGTCTCTGAAAATCATTTTTAGGCTTAGTTTATGGTGGGTGGATGCCTTCGGGAAATGATTGAAGCTTCCAACATATAAACATATGAAGCAAAGGAAATTGTATAGAATATGTAATTGGAGCTTCCTTTTAAAGAATTAACAAATATAAAGCCCTCTATATACCCATGCAGAAGAAAAAAGACTCCAGACTGCTTGTTTGTTCCAGAATTTGATGCTGGCCTGAGGTCAGTATCTGAATGCCACCCACTGTCATTTCTACACTCCATGTCCTTCAAATTCCTCAGATCGTTTTCAGCTTTGCCCTACAGAGTGAATATTGGTGCATTTTCTGTAGATGTTTGTATGTAAACTACAATAAGATTATCATTAGTTGTGGTGCTACTGATGAATATAGTTAGATTATTTTTTTTAATTCTGCTTGTATCTACATTGGACTGATCTTTGGGTGTAACTGTGGTCTATGGACAGCAATTGAATAACAGTGATTTAACTAAGCTATCTGCACCTTAGTACGCTAAGCATCCTTGACACATCTAAAGCAGAAGCCTGCCTTTGAAAAGATAGGAAAATAGAGGTAATAAAATTGTGAGTTATTTGTTTCAAATCCTCCTTAAAAAAAAGGACACTGGATTCTTTCTGAGGTTTGTAACATGTTTAAAAGGTTTGAACACAGTTGCCTATGTTTCCCTTTGTAGCCAAACACTGAAGCTTCTGCAGAGCTCAAACTTCTTCAAGCAAATGTAAGAAAACAGCAGCTCCTTAAAAAAGTGATTCACATGGCACTTTAATGATGTATTTAAGCTGCTGAGGGACATGGCTATGAAGACTTGCATGTACCACACTTTCCTCCATACTGCCTGTGAGTGCATTTAAAAATTTGCAAAGTCTAAGCAGATGCTGTTACCATGACAAATGACTTTTTAATCAGTCATAATTTTACGTTAAGTGCTGTATAAGTGCCCTTTTTTTCACTACTTAAACTGTCAATGGCTAACAATGGAAGTCACAGACAAGTGCCTGCCATTAAAAGCAAGAGAAAAAAATCAATACAATTTTTAATTAAAGGTGCCCAATGAGTTGAGCTTTTAAGAAAGGAATTCTCCTTCTCAGCACATCCTCCCTTCAAGCCCTTTCTGGCAGCTGAGAAGTTAACCCACAGGCAAATGGAGGTATTTGCAAGGTGTTCCTGAAAATAAGAAGAGAAGAGGAATAATGAAGTCAGGGAAAATATTTTCTATGTGACTGGCATTGTTAGGAAAGGCACACAGTACATAAGTCCTGATTTCTGTGGAAACCCTAGATCATGTTTTTTATTTGATCATTAAAAATATGGAAGAATATATTAAAAGATATCCCTGTCAGTAAAAGTTGCAGTATAGATTTTTCTGTGCACAGTTGTAAACAAGCAGCTTGAAGAAAACCTTCCTATTGCTGTAATTATTATTGGAGGGTTTGTGTTATTGACTGCCTCAAGCATCTCATCTTTGTTTAGTCTCTTCTTACCTCTGAGTGCTCAGGTTATTTTCTTGTTGTGTTTTTCTGATAGCTTCTGTTTCTCTGTCGTCTGCAAATGTGTTTGTTGGGGAAGCAGATGTATGTTTCACCCATGGTGATAAAATCTTCACTGGTGTGCCTTTAATAGCAGTACTTCAACAACAGTAGCTGAACTCTTAATTTCTCAATAGCAGAGAAATTTGAGAGGACTAAATATGAGGTCTGGACCAAAAAGATGATCTTTCCTGGTACTTCCTGCACAGGTGTATCTTCTAAGTGAGTACACCTGTTCTGAAATTAGGGTAGATCTTCGGGATGAGGTTAAATTGAAAGGCAGAGAATATGAGGCAAAAGGTTTCTTGAATAGCATAATATATAGTCACTTATACTACTAAATTATCAAGTAATTTCACAGCATATGTGTACCTGATATGATCTATAAAATACTATATCGCTTTTGTATTTTGGAGGAATTTACAATCTCCGTGAGCATAAATGAAAGAGCATGATTTGTTCATTCATGTAAACAGCATATTTAGGTTTTTATAGATTTAGATTTCCATCCTTTTGGTTGCAATCTGAAGAATGCTGGACTATGAACCATAACTTGGAGTATGAAAAAATTCTGTATTTGTAGGACAAATCTCCCTGAATCTGACATTTGATTAAATATTGGAGTAATAATGATAGACTTCAGGTCCCCTAGAACACTTTCATGAACCGCAGGACAGTGGCAGTAAGCTGATCGTGTGATTCTTAAAGGGTTAATAGTGCTTTTACTTCCTTACAAGTTGTTTTCATAAGCAATACCTGGTTTCTAATATCAGCTATAAATTCCACCTCATATTTCTGATTTAATCACCTGCGTCTCAGCCTTTTTTTCCTTTTATTTTCTTTTGACATGTAAAGAGTAACCTGTTCATCAAAGCATTAGCAGTTAACATGCAGCATATCTTCTTACTTAAATTACAGGGCTTCCATAAGGAGTAATGAAGAAGAAAATGGCAGTGGAAAGAAGAACAGCACCAACTGTGCATAAAAAATAAGTGTTATGCTAGCAAATAAAAAAATACCATAGCATATGTATGTAATGCATCCAATGCTCTTGCACGCAAACAGCATGGCTTACCTGTCCTGGCTAAGCCCCAGGAACTTCTTATTCCTTTTTGATCTGAGTCAGACTTTCTCATATGCTCCCTGATAAAGATTCAGATGTCTGGAATTCACTTCTTTCAAAGGAAGTTAGAGGTGTGGAGGAGAAGTTGGTGAATTTTCTCTGTTCTCTGCTGACAACAGCAGCAACCTGCAGTGACTGGCCCCTCAGTGCAACTCAGGAGCACGTTAAAGTGTTTCACTGAAGGCACGGCAGTTCTTGTGCCAAAGGGCTCTATCCAGCCCCTTCTCCATAACCTCATTTTCAAGAAGGGGAAAATGGATGACCCAAGGAACTACAGACCAGTCAGTCTCACCTCTGTGCCTGGCAAAATCTTGGAGCAGATTCTCC